>VUQH01080058.1:0-11550 GCA_015106775.1 Etroplus canarensis | reverse complement strand
CTTAAGCAGCTTTGGCAACACCTTGTCTGGGCCAGCTGCTTTTCTGGCATGGAGTCTCTTCAGTTCCCTGCTGACTTGTTCAGCAGTGATGGTGGTGGGAGAGGGAGGAGGGCCTGGGGGTTTTTAAAATATAGTGCATTTACATAAAATGAGCCATTTGATCTGGCTCATTTTTTATTCTCTCTCTGCAGAGTCACATGAGTCGTGTGTTTTCCTTATTTTACACGCGAGAGTGTAAATTCATTCATGATTCACTCTGACGTCAGGCTGTTTTTCTGTCTTTTGTTTGAAACGTGAAGAGTTCAGCAAATCAAAATGCAGCATGGTACTACCACCAGCTCCAATCTAAAATGAATGCAGGCTCTATAGGCTGAGATGGTAAAGACCTTCCACATCTGTCCCTATGACAGTGACACTGAAACAGATGTTTGAGAAAGGGTTCAGCTGCAGGTCTACTAAGTGATTTAAGGGGGTTGTCGGTCAGGATCCAGTAATTATCCACAGCCACTCACCACCCCTACTGTCATTAGGAATCTCAATTAGAAATAGAAAATATGAAAAATAAAAACCTTATATCAAAAAGGTGCAATGGCTCTAAGTTAAACAATACTGTATAAAATATATGAAAGATGTGGCAATAGAAAATAGGTGTCATAGCGAGGAGTTACAGAGTGTGATGTCACAGGTAGGAATGATTTCATATGGCGTTCTATGGAGCATTATGGTGGAATGAGTCTGCTGCTGAACGTGCTCCTGTGTCTGTCCAGCACGTCATGGAGAGGCTGTGAATGATTGTCCAATATTGTCCTTAACTTGGACAGTGTCCTCCTTTTTGACACCACTGTCAGAGAGTCCAGCTCCACACACACCTCTTCGCTGTCCTTGCAGATCAGTTTGTTGAGTCTGCTGGTGTCCACTACTCTCAGTCTGCTGCCCCAGCACACTGGCTACCACAGAATCATAAAACATCTGAGCATCATCCAGCAAAGAATGAAGGACCTGAGATAGCTGTGACCTTCTTGTAAAGGGCCAACAGGGGTCACTGGTATTCTGGTCCTCCTCATGTCTACAACCAGTTCATTCATCTTTGCCACATTAAGCTGCTGATAGTTCTGTTGGCACTACAGCCCTGTTCTCTTTCTCATCAGCCTCTCTGATACACTAACTGCAGTTCATATTGAGAATATAGGAATGTTCCCTCACAGTATCATGCCTGGGATTAAAACACTTTAATCACAACTGGTGCAATCCCTCCACATTTCCTCCTACCGCTCAGATTAACGTTCCTGTACTGCTAACCAGGGTTCATTAATTTAATCGGCTGCTTAAATCCCACATTTTACACTGTGCTTACTGACATTGTGTTTTTTTATAAAGTAGTGTGTACCTCTGTGTCTCACTGTGTGTGTTTGTTGTAAAACACGGAGCTGGACAAAGTGGACCCTGTAGTCTGTGGTTGTTTCAGTAGGACCAGCAGCTCCTGTTTGGGTCTGTGACTGTAAAGTCTTATATTGTCACTGAAGGATGGTCCTGCTTCAGACATTAAAACACAACAGTGTTTTAGAGTTTGCAGTGCAGCTTCTCTGCTTCCTGTTGGACTTTAAACAGATAAACTATCTCCACAAACTTAACTTGTTTGACCCGTTTTTTTCAGCAGTGTCCTCGTCTTTTTCCCTAGGGCTATTTGTCTGTTGCCGTGTCTCCTTTGGTAACTCTGTTGCTTAGGTTTTCTGTTGTAATTTTCTCTTTTATTCATTCGCTCTCCTGAGACGTGGTGCACAGCTGCAGTAGCCCAAACATTAGCACGTGTCCTGCTGCCAGCTGCTAGCCTACTCTATACCTAACAAACATGACTGTAACTCTTTTCTAGCCACGATTGTTTCGTACGGCGGTATTCTGATTATGATTGGCTTTTCGTGTTGTCTGTCTTAAGCATGAACGGCGTGAGTTATATCAACGTTAGATCAACCGTGTCTTAAATCTCTGCCGAAAAAAGTCTATCATGATAAATATCACTATGAAAGTTAATATTTGGTATGAGCTCCTTTTTTCTTCAACACAGCCTGAACTCTCTTAGCCTCTTGTCATCTCTTTGAGTAGTCTTCAGGAATAGTTCTCCAGACGTCTTGAAGGACATTTCAAAGCTCTCCTTTGGATGTTGACTGCCTTTTGGTCTGTTTTCCATCAAGATGATCCCACACTGCTTCAATAATTTTGAGGTCCGGGCTCTGAGGTGGCCAATCCAGTGTTTCTGTGTGTGTTTTTCCATCCAGGCAGGCTTTTACTGCATTGGCAGTGTGTTTGGGATCATTGTCGTGCTGAAACATGAAGCTATGCCCAATCAGATGCTATTGCAAGGTGAATCGAAATCTGACGATGTTCGGCAAACATTTTGACGCTGAATAAATGTTGCCAGGCGGGTTTTTTTCGTTTTTTTGTTGCTGTGTAGACACAGATGAAAAATAGCTTCAAAATAAAAGTTGAACCGACGATGCAATGTTCCCTGCACATCAGATGGATGTAGTTTTTAAACGTTACCTTGACATTGTTTTGAATTTCTAGCAAAAGAAATATTGAAGAATTGCTTTTTACTTTATCAACTAGAATAAAGATAAATGAATAAAGCATTCTCAACAGAAAGACTGGGAAGGAAAAACACCTTTAATACTGCCGTGGCCTTACTTTAATGTATAAAGCGCCTCAAGGTTGCTGCTGTTGTCGTGAACTGGTGCTGCATAAGGAGAACTTTGCTTACATAGCTTTAGCAATCAATCAGTCCCTCACATTTGAACTCAATTTTTCTTTTGCATGAGTACCCTGTCTGCACTGGAAAGCCTTAATAACAGTTAAAACTAGGTTATATGTTCACATATATCACCATATTAATAACCCTTTTCTGGTGTCCATTTGTCCCTCCAGACATCCTACAGCGACATGACTGTAAGGAGGAGAAAGTTCTTGCAGACCAGCAGTTCTGTAACCAAGAGAGGAACTCCAGTCTGGACCAGGAGGAACCAGAGCCTCCACACATTAAAGAGGAACTAGAGGAACCCTGCACCAGTCAGGAGGGAGGGCAGCTTTTTCTGAAGGAGGAGATTGAAGCCTTTATGGTGACTCCTACTTATGAGGAACCAGACTACAGTGAACCAGAACCAAACAGTGACCAGCTGCTCTTTCATAATCCTCATGCAGCTGAGAACGGAGACCAGGAACGCAGTGAGCAAGTAGACTCAAGCGATCAAATTAACAATTTAGACATGCTCTCTATGTCAGAGAGCCAGTGTAACACCAATACAGATAAAAAGTCTGTAAAATGTGGCATTTGTGGAAAAGCCTTTAAGAAACACTGCCAAATGAAGGAGCATTACAGAATCCACACGGGCGAGAAACCATATTTATGCACAGTGTGTGGAAAAGCTTGCACTCAAAAAGGCAATCTGCAGAGCCACATGAGAACCCACACAGGTGAAAAACCGTACTCTTGCAACACATGTGGGAAAAGATTCAGTCTAAGCAGAGATTTAGAAGGCCACACCAGAACTCACACGGGAGAGAAACCCTATCATTGCAAAGTTTGTGGGAAAAATTTCCGTCAAAGTTACGTTTTGAACACCCACATGAGAATTCACACAGGCGAGAAGCCATATTCTTGCAAAGTGTGCGGGAAAAGATTTACTCAACACAATCATTTATCCGTCCACGAGCGACACCACGCGCATGACCGGCTGTATTCGTGTGACATATGCGGGAAAGGCTTCAGTAGAAGTAATGATTTAAATATCCACATAGGGACTCACACAGATGAGAAGCTATACTCCTGTGATATATGTGGGAAAGGCTTCAGGAAAAGTAATAACTTGCACGTCCACATGAGAATCCACACGGGGGAGAAACCGTTTCCTTGCAAAATATGTGGGAAGAGTTTCAGCCAGAGCAGCAGTTTGAGGTGCCATGTGAGGATTCACACCGGAGAGAGGCCGTTTCCTTGTGAACTATGTGGGAAGAGTTTCACGCAAAGCGGTGGTTTGAGTAACCACATGAGAACGCACACGGGAGAGAAGTCACAGTCCTGAAAGACCTTTGGGGTGAAAGTATGTGGGGAGCGAGGATGCATTTCTTAATCTTGATCTTTACTTAGAAAGCCCCCGAGACCCTGAAATACTTGAACTCCTTCATTCGGGGCAGGACCCTCTACCCAAACTGGAGAGGACAATCCACCCTTTTTCCGGCTGAGAACCATGGACTCAGACTTGGAGATGGGGTGAGGAACACAATCATCCAGGAGAGGCTCAGAGTAGAGCCACTGCTCCTCCACGCCGAAAGGAGCCAGTTGAGGTAGTTCGGGCATCTGATCAGGCAGATCCCAGGGGCAGACCCAGGACACACTGGAGAGACTATGTCTCCCATCTGGCCCAGGAACACCTTGGCGTCCCCCAGAAGAGCTGGAGGAGGTGGCTGGGGAGAGGAAAATCTGGACTTCTCTGCTTGAACTACTGCCCCCATGACCCCTGGATAAGCGGTAGCTGATGGACTGAACAGGCAGCACGATCACCTGCTGGGTTTGAATCCACTTGCCAGCTGAGGCCCTTCTGTTGGGATTTTGAATGCTCTTTCCATCTTCCTCCTTCAGTCCAAAAACATATTTTAGGTTAAATTACCCAAAGGCTTGAAAGTGGGTGTGAACGGTTGTCTGTATGTGTTAACCCTGTGGCAAAGGCCTGCCGCCCATCCTGTGACAGGTGGGATAGGTGACCCCAAACTGGATGAATAGTCATAAAAATTAATGGCTCTGGAGTGAGTGACACATATGAGAAGCCTTATTTTTGTGATGTATGTGGGGGGAAGGAATAATTTGAGTGTCAGCGTAAGAACTCACATAGGGCTAAACCCTATTCATGAGAAATGTGGGTACCGTTTCTAGTTTGGTCATTTGAGTAACAATAACTCTCAAAGGTGAGAAGGCGTAGTCCTGAAACACGTGGGGGGAAACTTTCTTGGTAAGCTGAGCAATAGAAGCAATAGAAGCCGTGTTTATAGTCTGGTTTTATTTAGGTTTCTTTAGTTTGTAATTAGGTGAAAATTTACCTGCATGTAGGTGTTTCCTGTAGTCATGATCCAGGCGGACGATTGTCAGTGGCCTATGCTCTTCTCGAGAGGAAACAGGCATAAGTCAAGTAAGTCACGATCCAGCCTCACAGCCTTAGTATCGCAGCCTTGCCCAGGTAAAGAGGAGACAGATGACTCCCTTTTTAAATGGTGCAATAAATTGTGGGCAGCACGGTGTGGTGCAGTGGTTAGCACTGTGGCCTCACAGCAAGAGGGTCAGGGTTCAAACCCAACAGCTGGCCAGCTTAGTCCCCCCTTTGTGGAGTTTGCATGTTCTTCCCATGCTTGTGTGGGTTCCCTCCAGGTGCTCTGGCTTCCTCCAACAGTCCAAGGACATGCAAAGGGGTTAGGTTAATTAGTGATTCTAAACTGACCGTTTGTGTAAATGTGAGCATGAATGGTTATTTGTCTCTCAATGTTGGCACATCCTGTCCAGGGTGTACCCTGCCTTTTGCCCCGTGACAGCTGGGATAGGCTCCAGCACCCCCCGCGACCCTGAATTGGATAAGCGGACCAAAATGAATAAATGAAATTGTTCCAAGGAAAAAGGCTGGGGACAGCACCATTTCTAAAGTGAATGACAGTGCAGCTGCTAATGTAATCTTCAGGCAGGACGTGTCAGCTGGAGACATAAGTACTGCCTTTCCTGAAAATAGGCAGCACTTTTTGTTGCAAGTTGTCTGGTTGGTGTTTGACTCCACCACAGCTGCCCTTTGTCACCAATTCTGTTCATAATTTGTGTGGACAGAATTTCTAGGTGCAGCAGAATTTGTAGGTGTAGCCAGAGGGGTGGACGGTGTCAGGCATGGTGGTCTCAGGATCTTATAGTATCTCTGGTTTTTGCTGATGATGTGGTTCTGTTGGCTTTAGCTTGCACTGTGGAGGTTTTCAGCTGAGTGTAAAGCGGCTGGAATGAGGACATGGTTCTCAGCTAGAAAAATTAGAGTACCCAGTCCAGCTCAGGGAAAAGTTGGAGTACCCTCGGGTCTTGTTCACAAGTGAGGGGAAAGTGAAGCAGATTGACAGACTGGTGCTGTAACAATCCGTCATGGTGAAGACAGAGCTGAGCTTTAAAGCAAAGCATTCTGTGACCAAGTGAATGAGATTGGGGATTCGAGCGGCAAAAATAAGCTCCCTCTGAAGGGTGCCTTTACACATTGGCTGTTGTACACATCAGCTGGGACGTCATTATAGCCTCGAACCATTTGTACTGGTGTTTGAGGCAAGCTCCACTTGTGGCAGCCTTCTCCTAAATGAAAGGCTTCGACATTCAGATGAAAACCAGCATCAGCGCCAAAATAGGAACCTAAGTGATCACAGAGGTTTGTTCAAAGTTTTCGACAGAATGTTTTCCCTTTTCAGAATATTGCTGCATATCTCCTGAGCGGTCTGAGTATCTCTGAGCTCCTGCATTGATTTATCACTGACATGGCGGTAAAGATGACTTGTGCCACTTGTTTGTCTGAGCCTAATCAGGATTGTCTTGATCATCTTGGCCACACTTAAAAAATCGAGAGGTGCACGACAAGCCGCAGCAGTGGCTGCATCACTTTTCAGTAGGTCCAGGACTTCACAGCTTTTTTTGGAGAATATTGACACCATTAATAATAACAAACACTATGTTTTTGGTTTCTGGGACAAAATAAAAACAATAAATGAATAAAAAGTAAAACTCTGAGCCAGTTCAGAAGCTAAAGTCCAGAGAATCTCACAGTATACTCAGGACCTTTATCTAAATATGCTCATAAACCTGAATAGTTTCATTTATGTTCATAGAAAGCCATTACATTATTTGTCTTGTACGTTTTTATCAGTAATTTTTGTTGGCAAATGTGAGCCTTTTTTGTCACCCTTGCCTGCATTTTCACAACAAGAAACATGGACATGACTTTGATGATGTGTTTTGCATGGTGGGGGCTACTATGATTGGTGAAACTCACAAGAAAATACGCTTATTGGTCAAATTAGTGCCAACTAGAAAAATTGCAACGTCACACATGATGCATGGGGTAGTGTCTCTGTAGTGTCGTGGTTTATGCTGTCACCTCACAAGAAAAAGCTCCCTGGTTCAGTTCCAGGTGGGGATATAAGCCCCTCCCACCATCGAAGACTGGGTCAGGAAGAGTGTTCAGCATAAAGCCTTTGCCAAATTACCCATGGGTATAAGGGAGCAGCTGAATGTTAAATTTGGGTTATCGTGGATGGACTGACTTTTCAGGATGCAAGTTATTAAAAAGTTTATCAAGATCATTTTTCTAAGGCTTTTGGAGTACAATCCAACCACTACCTGATGAATTTAACTAGGATGAAAAGTCTGTTTTCACCTGACAAAACTTTTTTCACCCAACATAAATAATGGACTCGGGTTGTCATGATAAAACCATTTTTAACCTGTTATAAACAGAGGAGTGAAAACAAGTTCAGAATTGTTTCTTCTCGCTTGCCTCATATTTACAACTTAATGTTGGAACTTTCTTTTTGTTTGAAGAATTCAGTGTTCTTTTGTAGAAACTTGTAGAAACGGTGAAAGCCAAGCATGATGATGTGTACAAGATGTTCAACAAGGTTTTGTAAAAAAGCATAAATAAATTCTCTTGATAATTTTATATTTCCCTCAGTGCTCATCTTTAACCCTGTTATGAAACACTAATCTGAAGCCAGAAAAGTCCTGTCAACACAATGTTTTCACCTTGAGATTCACCCTTTCAGTTTATGACTCAAAATGTGTCTATACTGAGGTTTTACTTAAGTATTTCCAGTCTTTACTTCATACTTACTTATGTGAAAAAAGAACATGTTCACAGGATTTTCTGCAGTCCTGTCAAGTCTGCTTCCATAGGAATTCTGTGGGTAAGTCACAGCCAGGTGCTGCTAATCAAATGTATTGATGCGTTCATCAGTCACTGTGAGCAACTCTATAAAAACAGAAGTTTTGACATTTTGAAGCATTCAGTTCAGTTCAGTTCAGTTTTATTTATATAGCGCCAGTTCACAACAAAAGTCACCTCAAGATGCTTCACACTGTAAGGTAAAGATACTATAGTGTTAAAGAGAAAACCCCAACAATCCGATAATTCGTGGAGCATTCAGGTGTGTGTTAACACAATGCCACAGTCTTCCCAGGAGTGGATATGATAGAAGCAGAACATTTATAAAAGATGAAAACCAGGTTTTCTGTTTGTAATAAGTCTTGTTACCAATGTAGGAGCTGACTGGTTTGCTGGATCTTTACCAAACTGTGTGTGGTTAATACCTGCGATGGGTAGAACTATAACATTTATGTGGTTGTAGTGTCAAAGATCAAGGTCACAGACTCATTAATGAAATTAATGTTACTGTCATAAGAGCTTACTGGGCAGCTGTATCATAGCCAGGTTTTGTATACTTAATTATTTTCATGGGGAGAAGAATTGAGAACAGCTTTGAGGTCTGTGCATCCATGCATCCATCCATCTGTCCATTGCATTTACCACTACAGGAACTGACATGCTTGCTGGATCTTTCCTGAAATTTGTGTGGTCAGTACCTTCGATGGGTAGTACATCTGATAACATTTATGAGATTATGGGGTCAAAGAGTCAGTGTCACACAGGGTCAGAATTAAGGCGGAGGCATGGCAAGCTATTTCTTTGTCACTGCATTAATAATTGCATGATTTTTTTTTTTTTTGATTAATAATTTTAAAAAGTTAAAACAAGTTTAAGAGTTAAAATAAGTTAGAAATTAAAAAAAAAAAAAAGAGAATGACTTTCAGGGTTAAACTAAGTAGGGGTCACTAGGGGCCCAACTCAGTGTTCTTGCCCCGGGTCCCCTCAAATCCGGCCATGGCTTCATTTAGTGACCATCATCTGAAGGACTTTACATTTTTATAAAAGCTCACTGTGTGGAGATAAATGGTTGTATGTCGGGGGGTTGGGGCTCCGGTGTCATGTATCAGACAGCAGGAGTCACATCTCCGCTGGTAAAAATAGTACATTGGGTCACACACACCATCAGATCACAGCTGTGTGTTTGTGTTTCAGTGTCAGTAAACAAGCTGGGGAAAGTGAGCAGACGGCAGGACAGGAGCAGGACTCATAGGTAAGAACACATGTTGTTGTCTCAGCCTTGTGCTGCTTTGGATTTACTGTAGGTTACGCACACACAGTGTCTTCCACTCAGACTTTCCACAGGCAGGCTGCTTACGAGGTCAGCAGCTCTGAAAGTCAACATGGATGATGTTCAGACATGGAGAACAGAGTTCCATCATCTCTCAGTGTCCATGTTTTAGCAGTGCAGCTGAACTGAATCCCTGTTGGCTGAATATGTTTAAAGATGCATGGAGTTTGAATCAAGGCTCAGCTCTAAACTGAGCAGAAATTAATAACCTTACAGTTAGGGGCATAAGTTTTGGGACAGGGGACTTTTTAAAAAAAGTTTTTGTAATGTTGCCTCAGTACACCACCACAGTGGATTTTAAATCAAACAGTCAAAATGTGATTGAAATTCAGATTTTCAGCTTTAATTCAAGGGCTTTAACGAAAGAATTACATTACCTGTTTAGGATTTATTAGTAATGGGGCAAACGAACATTATTTCAAATCTAAGGGTTGTTTTAAATACTTGGATAAAAATCCTTTGCGGACAATGACTGTCTGAAGTCTGGAACCCATGGACATCACCAAATACTGTGTTTCCTCCCTTGAGTTACTCTGCCAGGCCTTTACAGCAGCCGCCTTCAGTTGCTTCTTGTTTGTGGTTCTCTGCCTTCAGTTTTGTCTTCAGTTACTGAAAAGCTGCTCTGTTGGGTTGAGATCTGGGGACTGACTTGGTCACTGAAGAATATCCCTTAAGAAGCTCTTGGGTTGCTTTTGCAGCTTTCTTTGGCTCACTATCCATTTACACTGTGAAGCTCTAATCAGTTTTGCAGCCTTTGGCTGAATCTGAGCAGAGAGTATAGCCCTGTATAGCCCTACATTTCATAACTGATCCTGCTGCTTCAATCAGAATCACGACATCAATAAACACTGGTTCCACTGGTTCCACTGGCAGCCACACATGCCCATGCCATAACATTGCCTCCACCATGTTTGACACATGATGTGGTATGCTTTGGATCACGAGTTGTTCGTGTCCTTCTCAATACTTTTCTCTTCCTGTCATTCTGCTACATGTTCATCTTGCTTTCATCTGTCCAAAAAAATGCTTTTCTTCCAGAGCTGTTTAGGCTCCTTTAGATGTTTTCTGGCACAGTCTAATCTATCCTTGTTCTTGAGTGGAACCAGTGGTTTGCACCTTGTTGTAAACTCTCTTTATTTACATTCATGAAGGCGTCTCTTGATTGAAGATTATGAAGATGATGCACCTGCCTCGTTGAGAGTGTTCTTGACTTGGCCAGATGTTCTGAGGGGGTTTTCATAACCAATTCTGTGACCATCCACTTTAGTTGTCTTCTGTGGTCTTCCAGAGCTTTTGGTGTTTCCAAGCTGACCAGTGCAGTCCTTCTTTAATTAATGTATCTGATTGTTTGTTGGCCACTCCAAAAGTTTTTGCTCTCTCTCTGATAGGTTTATTTAGTTTTTCAGCCTAATGATGTCCTCCTTCACCTGCATCCACATATCTTTGGACCTCATATTGAGAGTTTCAGAACAGCTACCAAATGCAAGTTCAGTGCTTGGAATCAACTCTAGATCTTTGATCTACTTAGTTTGTCATGGAATAACAAGGAAACAGGCTTTACCTGCACATCAACCTGCTTGTCAGTCAATCGTTCCATTACTTTGGGGCCTCTGTGTATAGAAATGTCTATAATTCCTAAACAGTTGATGCAGTTCTTTTCTCAGACCCCTTGAATTAAAGCTGAAAGTCTTCAATCACATTTTGACAGCTTGACTTAAAATCCCCTGAAGTGGTGTACAGAAACAACATTACAAAACATATATCATCACTTTTTTCTCAAATTCTCTAAAACAGAATTTGTTTCAGAAGGAGTTTCAAAAATTGATTCTGTTCATCTGGACATAAAGTTTTCCATAGGAGAAACATTTAATCACTCATCCAAGTGACTTCTTCAGTCTCAACTGACTGCAGGACTCTCCAACCTTATAAATGTAAATTCTCATGACCATCGATCAAACAACCACAGATCAAGGCGCCACTGATCAAGGGCCACCAATCAAAGGCCACGAGTACCATTCACAGAGAGCTGGGTAATGGCTGCAATCACAGCATCACAAGATGGCGAAAGGAGACTGAATCTCAGGTGGTTCCTGTAATCAGCCATCTTACGTTCTGTTTGTTCATACTGACGTACAAGCTTTAGGTAATCCTTGCCAAAGTGGTTTAAAATCGGTGGCCCTTGATCAGTGGCGCCTTGATCTGTGGTTGTTTGATCGATGGTCAGGAGAATTTACATTTATAAGGTTGGAGAGTCCTGCAGTCAGTTGAGACTGAAGAAGTCACTTG
>VUQH01080055.1:0-19844 GCA_015106775.1 Etroplus canarensis | reverse complement strand
TTCTCTCCAGTGCATGCCTCCACCTCTCCGGGCTCTGCTCCCTGCTCTCGCCACAGATCACACTGTCGTCTGCGAGCAAAATCTACAGGGAGACTCCTGTCGACCTGTCCATCACCACTGCAAACTGGAAGGGACCCAGAGCAGATCCCTGATGCATGCTCAAAAACAGCAGAGAACTCTGCAGCCCATGGAAACAGTGTAATTTGCTCCAAAGAGAAGCTTCCTTGTCTGCTCTGTTTTCTGCTCAATCAAGCAAATGATTCCACAACCTTATCATTTCACATTTTCATCTTCCTAAACCTGGAAGGTGCCTGGTTCGATTCCAGGTGAGGACACAAGCCCCTCTCACGATGGATAAGGAAGGGCATTCGGTGTAAAAACTCTGCCAAATTACTGATGCGGCTTAATCTGCTGTGGCGACCCCTTAGGGGAAAACACGAGCAGCCGAAAGTCCATTTACTGCAAAACTGTTCTATTAAACTGCATCTGGTCTCTGTGTTCAGCTTTCTCTTCAGATCAGTATAAACAGGAGTGACGCTGAGGTTCTTACTCAGTATCGCGCAATCCGTCGAACCAAAGGGTAGGAAATGCACAAAATAGTTCTTTCTCATCTGCTGTAAATGAGTAAGTGCGCCCTCTGCTGGAAACGGTCGGTGTTTAGCATCCCCTTTCGTGAACAAATCGGACTTGGAGCACGAGCGTCAAACTCGCTTTGCATCGTGGGCTGCATGGAACCCAGCTGCGTCTCGAGCGGGCCGGACCAGGTCACCGCCACCAAGACGTTTAACCGCACATTAAATCCCCGAGACGCTTTAAGAAAGAGAAGTCATTTAACGAACGTCTGTAAAGAAAAGCTGCCTTAGTAAAGAAAAGAAAAAACAACAGAAGTCAGTTGTAAAAGCAATAAAAAGGGTCTTATTTATGTGAAAAAGGACTTTTTCTGTTATCAACTTCAGTACTGAACTGTACAGGAAATAAAGGGCCATGAATTTGTCAGTAAGAAGACTGAAACTGATGAAAAGGTCCAAAACTTAAGCCCTCACTATTTAAAATGCCCACACTTTCCAAAGCCATCCAGTGGGCCGGGTCGGACCCTTTTGGCGGACCGGTTCTGGCCCGCGGGCCGCACGTTTGACACGCCCGACGTGGAAGCGCGTGCGGACGTCAACTCGTCTTTACGCCAAACCGCGCAGGAGATCGCGTCATCAGCGCTCGTGCGGACCCCGGAGGTTCGTTGCGATGGTGGTATAGTGGTAAGCATAGCTGCCTTCCAAGCAGTTGACCCGGGTTCGATTCCCGGCCATCGCAGAACGTTTTGCAATCTGAGAGACTTGAGTGAATCCCAGCGTGTCAGTGATCATCCGACTGTTTTACATGTTTGACTTTCATCATCAAAGATTAAAATATATGATTGTTTCCATCTTTACAATGAGCTGCAGAAAAAGAAGATCGCTGCGATGGCCGGGAATCGAACCCGGGTCAACTGCTTGGAAGGCAGCTATGCTAACCACTATACCACCATCGCTTACAGGGGAGTTTGTTTCCCTGAGCGATCTGAGGGACTCTGAGGGGAAAAAAAGGGGGCAGGGCAACAGCTTAAAGTCAGTACTTAGAATTTGAGGAGTCTGTAGGATGAATCCCTGCCGTCTTTGAGGGGGCATTTCGGAACCTTTGTTTCATTTTGAGGAAATGTTACAAAAAAATTCAGAAACTGATTCCTGGAGGAAGTGTAGCAAAACGCCCTCCTGCCCTCAGGAAGGCTCTGCAGGGCTGACTGAAAACTGCAGCACTCAGTCTGTTAACAGCCGACGTGCCGTCCTGCTACCAAGGAGGATTAGGGCCATTTAAAAAATAACAACTTTGCATTTTGAGAATAAATTAAAAATAGTGTTTTGAGAAGTGGAGAACAAAGCAGTTCTAGCTAAGCTAGTGCACGGCTGCTGGAGCCTCTACAACGTGCATGGTGCGGACGAGTCAGTGAAATCAGACTTCAGAGTCGGTTTGAGTAACAGGGAAATAATTTTCTCTTTTAGCACATAAACAGTGTGGTTAGAAATATGAAGACTGAAGAGACTGCAGAAAATTGCGTCTGTTCAGAAGAAAGAAGCACACACAGACGAGTTAGCCGCAGTTGTGCAAAATGAAACGACTGGTAGCGGACAGGCGCAGGGATACTCTGGCAGCTAGTGATCACATAAACCTAACGTGAAGAGAAATGACAGCTTTAGTCTACACATTTACACTTTACTCTCAAAATGCAAAAAAAAAAAAAAAATTGTCCTTCTACTTTTATTTTTTTAAAATGCCCCTAATCCGCCTTTGTACAGTACTTATATTTACATATATTTATACATAAATCAATAGGTACTTGGGGTTCAGTGTCTTGCCCAAGGACACTCCAGCATGTAGACTGTAGCAGCCTTTTGGTTAGAGGCTCCTGAACCACAGCTACCCCATAATTAATATGCATACATTCATAAACATGTGCAAGACTGCTCAAAAGTTTGGGATCACTTGCAAATTTCACGGTTTTCTAAAGGAAAACACATTTTAATGCAATCCGCAAAGAATTGTATCCATTTCACGAACAATTAAAATAGATCAGATGATTTTTGCATAGGGGCCTATTAACAGCACCCGTCTGTCCTCTGCATCAATCTGCTGGTACGGCTGCTAATCCAAGTTAATCTTTCACAAGGCTGATTGATTATTAGAAAATTCTTTTGCAATTATGTTGCACAGCTGAAAACTAATAAGGGAGCAAAAAAGGAGTGTGCTATTCTTTAAATTAGTTTAGAGCCTGAAGCATCAACAGTTGTTTGTTTGTTTACAGGCTCAAAATGGCCAGAAAGAAAGAACTTTCTTTAGAGACCTGTCAGTCTATTGTTGACCTTACAAAGGAAGGCTATTCACTGCCAGAAATTGTGAGGAAACTTGCCATGCTGTTAACTACTCCCTTCAGAGAACAGCACAAACTGGCTCTAACAATCCAGAAAAACGAATGGGAGGCCCTGATGCATAGCTGTACAAGAAGACAAATATCTGAGAGTGTGTAGTTTAAGACAGATGCCTCATAGTACCAGTGACACACCAGTGTCAGCATCAACAGTGAAGGTGCGACTTCAGGATGCTTTACTTCATGTCAGAACAGCCAAGAAAAAGCCATATCTCAGACTGGCCAGTAAAAAGAAATGACTGAGGTGGACAAAAGAGCACAGACACTGGACACTGGAAGACCGGAAGAAGGTGTTGTGGACAGATGAGTCCAAGTCGGAGGTGTTCATATCAAACGGAATAATATATGTGAGATGCAGAACAAATGAAAAGAGTGCTTGATACCATCAGTCAAACATGGTGGAGGCGGCGTGATGGTCCTGGTTGCTTTGTACAGAGCAGAAGGGACCCTGAGGAAGGGAAGCTATCACAACATTTTGCAGTGCCATACCGTACCCTGCGGACAGCGTTTGATTGGGGCCAATTTCACCCTACAACAGGATAATGACCCAAAACACACCTCCAACATGTGTCAGCAATATTTCAAGAGTAAGCGGTCAGCCAGAATTCTGACTGTAATGGAGTGGCCGGCACAGTCTCCGGATCTGAACCCTACTGAGCTGTTGTGGGAGCAGTTTGACCGTACGGTACGGAGGAAGACTCCATCAAGCCGATCCATCTTGTGGGAGATCATCCAGGAAGCATGGGGTGAGCTCTTACAGCTAGAATCCCTAAGATCTGTCAGGCTGCAACTGCTGCTAAGGTGGTTTTAACTGTCATTAAATCTAATTTAGTATTGCCGTTTCATATTTTATGAGTGTTTTGTTATTGTGCATCATTTAGTTAAGGCGCTTGTGGCTTGTTATTGCAACGCTGCACACATAAACCTGCGTTAGCAGTGATCTGTGTGGACCGGGACTCGGGATTTCTGCTGAAATGAAAAATAAATATGAGAAGACATTTGTGCAATGTCAGCATTGCTGCTGCTGCTGCTGATGATAACAATAATCATGGGTCCAGAACTGAACCCCCAACAACACAAAGAAGAACGTTTTAGAGGAAGTAACCTCCTCCACACGTAAAAAAGAAAGAAAGGCCTTCATGAATACTGTTGAGCTGATGTGTTTCAGGAACATGAGTCATGCTGAGAGCTACCCGATAAGCCACAAGTATGATTTTTGTCATTTATGAGTACAGTTATTAATAAACCAAGGGAACTTTTTAAACACCTCATTGTATCATGTTTCCCCAGTAGAGCACTTTGCTCTCAGAGAGCTGGCCTACTTTTGTTTTTTAAAAGTAGAGTGGTGACAGTACTGAGGGTTTTGCTACAATATGGCAAAGGATGGTGGACTCCATGGATCGTCTGGTTCTTTGCCGCCTGATGTAAATGAGACTTTCTGAGCGTCATCATATGAGGTGGGGGTCTTTCTGTGTGTATCCTCAGCCCGAGTGCAACGGATGAATGTATTCCCTGCTGAATTTAGGTTGCATTCAGGAGACAGACACCCTCTGTACATTTAAAATCAGACTTAAAACTTTTTCCTTTTAGGCTGCTGGGGGGCCTCTTATGCCGGGCATTTCTTCTCCGCCCACCTCTTTTATTTGTTACCGCTGCACATCATCAAATGTTGTCTTCTCTCTCCCATAGTCTGTACCTCAACCGGTGGAGTCAGATGGCAGCCCCTCCCTGAGCCTGGTCCTGCTAGAGGTCTCTTCCTGTTAAAAAGACGTTCCTTCTTTCCACAGTCACCAAGTGCTTGCTCACAGGGGACTGTTGGGGTTTTCTCTCTAGGGTCTTTACCTTCCAGTGTAAAACTAAATATGATGTAACTGAATTGAGTGTTTAAAAAAAAAACAACACACACACTCCTGGAGATGCCGGGGATTGAACCCGGGACCTCATACATGCAAAGCATGCGCTCTACCACTGAGCTACATCCCCTGTGTGCTCCAGTTACGCTCAAGATGAAAAACCTTGCGATATCTGAGCCTGTAAAGACTTTCTGTGAAGGAGTTTTATGTTCAAACACGCCTGGAAGTGTCCCTGGTAGCGTAGTGGTTTGTGCATTCATCTTTGAGGTTAAAGTTCCTGGTTCAATTCCAGCTGGGGGACACAAGCCCCCTCTCACCATGGAGGACTCTGTCAGGAAGGACGTCTAGCATCAAATCACCAACGTGGATTCGTAAACAGACTTGTAGGACGCTTCATCAGCTCCCTCAGGACTTACTGTATGAAGCCTCAAACCATATTTAACCATTATATGACGGCGCCACAGCCTGCTGAGTGCAGATTAGCCAATAAACATCAGGAATAGGTGTTAAAAATTCTACTGGGATTTTTAATGAGGATTTGGTACGTTAACTTAGCATTTTCATTTAAAAACATCATGGAAGTAAAAAAAAAAAAACAACTCGTTTTATAATTTTTTATTGCCAACAAAATGGAACAATGTAAAGCAGGGTGGACTGGAACTCTCATTACGCTTGTATTGGCTGACTTTGAGTCAGCAGGCCTCTGTGTTTGTGCCAAGGAATCACATCCAAAGTAGCCTACTTTGATAATTATTTTAAAAATAACTTTAGAACTGCTAAGAGTAAAAAAATAACTTGTGATTGTTTTCAGTATGAGGCACTCCTCGTCTTTTTTCTTCAGATGAAGCTGAATGCAGTGTCAGATGCTGTTAAATTCTCTGCCCTTCACAGTTTTTATCTGTATTCTGCTGGAACCCAGCACTTAGAGGGACCTCGGACCGTTCATGTGTCCGTAGCCACGGCGGCCACTGATTCTGCTGCTGAGGCTCAGCCAGATTGAGTGGACGAGGCGCCAGGTGACAGACTGTCTTGTTTATTCAGTTATAGGCTGCGTATTTTAAAAACGGGATCAGAATCACAACAGCGAGAAATAAAAGCTAAAATTGTTTCATTACCTTCCTCATATTCATCCAGTTTTGATGCGAAGCTCACAGGGAGCCTCTGCAGATGGACCAAGGAACTGCATGCATTTATATTTATTTGTTATTTGTTGTATTAATACTTATGTAGATTTAACGGAGTGTCTGCAATTGAAGTAATTTTCCTCAGGGATTAATAAAGTATTCTGATGATGATGATGCAGTTTGTTGGGCGGGGCTGTGCTGCACAGGTCAGTGTTTTGTGTCTTTCCCTCGTCTTCGCTTCTTGGAGCTGGACTGTGTGAGATGGAGGAAACAAAAAGGAACTGTTGAGGAGAAATGAGGACTGCAACAGAGATTATGATATTTTGTATTGCTTCTACATTTTGCTATTATTAATCTACATTTTTTTTGGTATGCGGGTGTTAAATATACAGCCAGGGGTCCAGTCCAGCCTACTGGTACATGTAAAATACCAAAGTGGTAAGAGTAGCATAACTTTTTGGACCTTTAACTGTATTTTGATCAGCTTTGAAGTCTTCTTTCCCACGGCCTGACGTACTAAACCAAAGTACAAAGCCCACAGAAACATTTCCCCCCCACCGGATGTTTCACACTTTGATTTAATAAATGAAATCATGGTCAATGTACTCTGGCTTTTTAGACAAGAATTTTAAAAAATAGCTTCTGTCATGTCAAAGTGAAAACAGAGTGTTGCACACTGATGGCAATTAATTAAAAATATATAAAGTAAAATAAATGTTTGCACAAATATTCACCCCCCCTTTAAAGGGACTGACCAGATTCAGCAGAGGTCCAGCTGGTTGGCTCCAGCAGTGTGACAGTTAGTGACATGGAGATGACCTGAGTGCAGCTGATGTGTCTGGGAGGTCCAGGCTCTGCTCCATCAGTGTTCCTGCTACAAACTGAACAACACTCCAAGCAACTCAGAGAAAACATCACTGAAAAGCAGAAGTCGGGAGATGCTACAAAAAGATCTCCGACTCGCTGGACATCCCACAGAGTTCAGTCAAACCCATCATTAAGAAATGGAAGGAGTAGGACATGTGTCTAAATCCACCGAGAGTTGGACGTCCTCACAAACTGAGTGACCAGGAAAGAAGAAGACTGGTGAGGGAGGACACCAAGACACCTGCAACCACTTTGAAGGCGTTAAAAGCTCCAGTGGCTCAGATGGGGAAACTTCTTCAACAGCTGAAGCTGTATGAGAGAGCGGCAAAGAGAAGGTCACTGCTGAAAAAAAAGATCTCTCCTGGAATCCACCCAAAGGCACGTGGGAGACTCCAAGGTCAACTGCTACTAGCTGCTGCATACAAAGTACAAAGCTTGAAACAAGCTAAAGGAACACTTTGAAAACACAGCAGATCTCAAGGGGAAAAAAAATCATGCTGGATACTGTTACTGATATGGACCGAAGATTTGACAGTGTTTCATTGCAGCAACTCAAAACGGTGCTCAGTAGTTCGTATGGCCCCCACGTGCTTTGTATGCATGCCCGACAACTTCGGGGCTTGTGTCCAATGAGGTGTCCTGAGGGATCTCCTCCCAGATCTGGACCAGAGCATCACTGAGCTCCTGGACTGGTGGCGTTGGGTGGACTGAAACATAAAGTCCTAGAGGTGTTGCAGTGGATTTATGTGAGGTGAGCATGTGGTGGGGGGGGAGCAGTCAATGGTACCAGTTCCTTCATCCTCCAGGAACTGGATACTCTTGCTGCATGAGCCCAGGCGCTGTCGTGCGCCGCCTTACAGCGTAAAGTGCCTTGAGACGCTAACGCTGAGAATTAAATCAAGAGTACTTATTTCGATTCCAGGTGGGGACACAAGCCCCTCGGGGAGGGCATCCAGCGTAAAACCTCTGTCAGATTAAACTGCTGTGGAGACCCCTTGGTGGAGAATACAAGGGAGCAGGCGAAGGGTACATTTTTATTTCCGTCCAGATAATTTTATTTTACGTTCATAAGTTTTTACTTACAAACTTGATGTTTGAATGCACTTATGTTTTTAAAACTGTTTTTATGCTCGCATTAAACACACACACACACACACACACACACACACACACACACACACACACACACAGTCAAACACCTTCTCTGCATTATCTGATCATCTCACCATGGAGGGTTTGCATCAGGAAGGGCATCCGGTGTAAATCCGTATCAATGCGGATTAATATGCTGTGGGGACCCCTTGAGGACGTTATAAGGGAGCAGCCGATGGTGCATTTCATTGACTTGGTGTCTTCATACTCTCATTGGTAATTTGGCAGAGGTTTTATGCTGGATGCCCTTCCTGACGCCCCCCCCCTTGTGTCCCCACCTGGAAAAGAACCATGACTTGGTACCTTTTAACCATTTTAAAGTTCTTTTCAAACTTGCTTTGTGCAGCATTTGTCCAGCAGATGGCGATATCGGCTTTGCTATTCACAGAGGCAGGGAGCCTCCAGCCTGCAGTATCTTTAGTAAAACAGGCTTCAGGTGTCAGCTGAAGCTTTAACTTACAGTAAAAACACCACATTCTGAACTGCATGTTTCTAAAAAACTGCACGTGTGCATATAAAATCTATAATGTCTGACACAAACCCAGAGTGTGTGTGTGTGTGTGTGTGTGTGTGTGTGTTCATGTGTTTGCAGGGGAGCATGTTCAGGCTGATGTAGAATGCAAAGGTGTGAGTGCGTGTGAGTCTGACCTCGCTCCGGACCGGCAGTGGAATCCAGCTGGTCACAATGAGGTCTTTGTGTTGAGCGCAGAGCCAGCAGGTGAAAACTCGGCTTCAGACCTCAGAGGGGAGCGTGTGATGGAGAGGCAGTGCAAACCCGGTCTTATCTGCACGTGTAAAACTCATACCCGAGTGCCGCCAGCCAAGCTTAACTGTTCAAAGTTTAGGGATTCGGTGGTTTTTAAACAGCTCTTTTGTCACTTCATCTTTGTTTACTTTCTTTCAATAAGTTACAGCAAACAAAACCCCGCAAAATGAAATTATTCATGCAAAAAAAAAATCACAAAAGAAGCAAGAAGAATCTTTTTTTTTCAAGACTGAGTTGCTCCATCATCACGTACAAATATGGATTCTAAGCAGGGCCGCCAAAGCCGACAAAGCTGCGTCTGTGCTGCCGGCAACAGGCCGGCGGGACGCATTTACCACACGGCCCCGCGGCGTGAGAGCGGCCTGTTCAGCCACTGAAGTTTCCTTCCACGCTGCGCCATGGAGACAGCTTCCCTTCAGAGAAACGAGCCGCCGCACTGACGTGTACATCTGAGCAGGTCTGAAGCGGTCATTATCAGTGGGCGTGTTGATTCGCTTTCACCAGCCAATCGCGTGGTAGCAACTCACGGTCAAGACAACCCGCTGAGGTTCAAGCCGAGCGCCAGAGCGTGGAGGAAAGTTGATTTAGGCGACTTTGAACGTGGCGTGGTCGCTGGTGCCGAGCAGGCTGGCCCGAGTGTGGCAGAAACTGCCGATCTGCTGGGATTTCCCAGCGCAACCATCTGTAGGGTTTCACAGGAAGTGGTCTGAAAAAGAGAAAATATCCAGCGAGCGGACAAGGTGATGACCTCTGTCATGGACAAGGTGATGACAGAGGTCAGAGGAGAAGGGGCAGACTGCTTCCAGCTGATAAGAAGGCAGCAGAAACTCAAATAACCAAGGTGTGCAGAAGAGCATCTGTGAACGCACAACACAGCGGCAGGAGATTCACAGTCACACCCAGGTTGCTTGGTACAGATGTGAACAGCTGTACAGACTGGATAAACATAAATATTTGTGAAAAATAGAAAGTGAAAAAAGGGTGAATTAGCCTGTGTCACACTGTATACAGATATGATCAAAGAAAAACAGGACAGCGCAGCGTTGTTATCGTTTGTTGTTTTCTTTATTAGTTTTTATTTTGATTTCATTGTTTTTGTTTTGAGTTCTGTTTAGTTTCACTTTGTTTCCAGAGTGGGTTTGTTTGTTCTACTTTAGTTTTTGTTGTCTGAAAATCTTTCGTTTTAGTTTAGTTTTGATTAGTTTCGGTGTTAGTTTTAAGTTTTCTTCATTTTTATAAAATGGATCAGGGGACGAGCTAAGATGTTTGGATCAGAAATGACAACACAAACACAACACTGTGTGAAGGCAGATGAGTCACAGTCATGCAGACACCCTGACTCTCAGACAGACTGACTGACCAAATGTAATCCAACTGACAAAGGACATTTCCTGTATGTATACACAGTAACTCTAACAACCTCGACGCCGAGGCTCTAATTTCCACGGCTTCGCCAAAAATAGAAAACTGGAAACTTTCTCGCCTGGCCTGATGAGTCTCGATTTCTGCTCATTTGGATGTTAGGATCAAAACTTGGCATTAAGAAGCTGAAAGCACGGATGCGTCCTTCCTCGGATGAACGGTTCAGCTGTTGGTGGAGGTGTAATGGCGTGGGGGGTGGGCTCCTTGACCCCGACCCCACAGCCCACCTGAGCGGTTGCCGCTGACCACGTCCATCCCTTCGTGAGCACTGTGATGTCACAAAGCTTAAACTGGTTCTTAAATCTTCTTCTTCTTCTTCTTCTCCTTTCGGCTGCTCCCACTAGGGGTCGCCACGGCGGATCACTGTTAAGAATCCGCACATTCGCTTTGGCAAAGTTTTTACACCGGATGCCCTTCCTGACGCAACCCTCCCCACTAGGATTTGACTGGCTTGTGGGCCCCTGTGGCTGGGTTAGGCTGGTTCTTAAACAGGACACTGAGTTTACTCTGCTGAAAGGCCTCAGGCAGAGCAGCCAGACGGTGGGCGTGCGCGGACGTCAGGGCTATTTTCTGTATTAGTTTTTATTTTGATTTCATTTTGAGTTTTTGCTTTCAGTTCAGTTCAATTTCATTGTTCATTTCAGTTTCGTTTTTTTTTTTTTACTGTTTAGAAATGTCTGTTTTTAGTTGAGTTTCAGTTAGTGTTAGTTTTCCTGATGATTATAAAACGGAGGGTTTTGTCAGATTGGAAACACACCATGTTGAGCTGACTCTCAGTCATGTCACGCAGACATCCTGAGGCTCAGTAAACCGAAGCACCAACGTCTCATCAGACAGGCTGTCTCTCTAAACTGACTAAGACTAAAACTAAGGACATCCCCCGTACGTTTTTACTGTTTTTGTGACTGGGCCACCGTCGCCTCCTGCTGCTGCGCAGCAGGAATGAATATGGAGGAGATGGCACATTCCCTGAGGTGAGTTTCCGCGCTTCCCGGCGCTCTCTTGGTCCTTGGGATCAGCGCCCAGCGGGGAGGTCTGGGAGCTGGCCGAGGCTCCATCCCTCGAGGGCTGCGTGGTGAACCGGTAAACTGCGTGTGCGCGTGCTAATAAACCGCATGTGTTCCTGCCTTCAGCACCCACGCAGAAAGGCTGACAAAGTGAGCTATACATCTGCATCTACAGCTCGAGAGAATGAGGTTCCTTCTCCAAACGACGAGCCGGAGTATTAGGGGGAAGCAAAACTCACAGTGAACCACAGCAACCTGAGTTTCAATGCTGCCTGTTTTCAGATGACCTGACCCCCGTGTGGCCTCTGTGACTTTACACCCGGGGGAAACAGCAGCCCCACAAACAGAGCTTTAATGCCCTTCCACACCGTGAAATGCAGTAAAGAAGCCTCAAATTCACATAAAAAAGAAAACCAGCTTTGTCACCAGAGTATTTCTCCGTGTCTCATTCAAACACACAGATGCACACAGACATGGGCGCGCCGACGGCTTGGATCCAGTTAATGCCAGCAAACGTCAGACAAATCAAGCCTTTGTGGGGTCACAGAAGCGCTTCACACACATGAGCTGCCCAGGTTACATGGGAACTCTCAAACAGTGATCCCGGGTGGTCCTTGAACCATGTGTGTGTGGTTTTTTTTTTTAAATGTTCTTTTTGCACAAAAAGTATTTTTAAAGAAATCACTTTCAATCATTTGTGACATTTTATCAAGCCTGCTTAGAAACCTTCGGTGACTGCAGCGTCAGGTACACTCAGCGCAGAGCTGAGTTATTACTGCGCTGTCAGATACACCTTTCCCCGTTCACCGCAAACACGCCATCTGACAAGTCCGTGAGTGACACTGTGGTCTAGACTGCAGCAGAGGTACGCCTGTTGAAATCACAGACCCCTCTCATCAAGCCATCTGCATCGCATTACTAGCCCCCTCGCCGCTCTGTGATGAACGTGTGTTCCCGCTCTGTGCGTGTTTCTGCATTTTAACATTGCACAAGCCGGAGACCAGAACACCAACCCCCCCTCTGAGATGGATATCACTCTAACACGGAGCAGGGGCGCTACTGTTGAGGCCCGGTGGCTTAAACCCTGGCACGAGGCTGATAACGGCTGTTTAGAGGTTCACTCAACATCATGGCTCTGAGGTAAAACAATAGTGACCTGGAGGGCCTGATAAAGAGGAAGTCTGCTGAAAGCTGTTCCAGTCAAAGAACTAGCCTTCCTAGTGTTCATTCATCCCTTTCTATATGTCTATCTAGAAATGCATCAAGATTGATCTGACTAAGACAATGGGATGAACATATGCACTCACTGGCCACTTCATTAGGTACACCTGTCTAGTACCTGGTTAGACCCCTTTTTGTCTTCAGGACTGCCTTAATTCTTCATGGCATAGATTCGACGAGGTGCTGGAAACATTGCTCGGAGATTCTGGTCCATATTGACATGATAACATCACACAGTTGCTGCAGTTTTATCAGCTGCACGTCCGCGATGAGAATCTCCTGCTGCACCACATCCCGAACGTGCTCAGTTGGACTGAGATCTGGTGACTGCCGAGGCCGTCTGAGTACAGTGAACTCATTGTCGTGTTCCTCAAACCAGATGATTTGAGAGGATTTGAGCTCCCTGGTTCGAAAGCTCCCTGGTTCCATTCCAGGTGGGGGACCCAAGCCCCTCTCGCCATGGAGGGTTGCGTCAGGAAGGGCATCTCTGCCAAATTACCGATGCAGATTATTCTGCTGTGGCGACCCGCTGGGGGAAATACAAGGGAGCAGCTGAAGGTACATTAATTTAACACCGGGAGACAATGCTGGTACTTATATAGCACTTTTCTACTCTAACTGAGCGCTAAGAGCCTTGATCTATGCCTTTAAGCACATTTAACAATCACACACACATTCACACTCCATAGATGCATCAGGAGTAATTTGGGCTTTAGTGTCTTGCCCAAGAACACTTTGGCATGTAGAGTGGAGCAGCCAGGGATCGAACAACCAACCTTCTGGTTAGAAGACAGACGTGGTCAGCAACACCACTCAGGTAGGCTGTAGTGTTTAAACAATGCTCAGCTGGTAGTCAGAGTCCCAAGGTGTGCCAAGAGAGTATCCCCCGCACCGTTACACTGTAACATACGGCAGGATGGAGCCACGCGTTCTGGTTGTTTACACCAAATTCTAACCCTACAATCCAAATGCGGCAGCAGAAATCGAAGCTCGTCAAATCAGGACAAATTTTCCAGTCTTGCATTGTGGACTTGTGGTTGGCCTGTGTGAGACGAAGCCTCCCCTGTCCTCCAGGTTCAGACCTGTTTTAGCTGGCTCTCTCTTTTTCTCTCGCTCCATCTGGGTTAGCTGTGGGCAGTAACCTCATCTGCTTAATCCTCAGGTGTGGGTGTGTCTGGGGTGGAGTGAGGCTGCACACCGAAGCCAAGCATACTACCTGACGCACTCTCTGGGCCCTGTGCCCGTAATCCCGGAAAACCACACGCCCTGGATGTTTTGGACTGGCCCCGGGACCCTCTGTTTGGAACACAACTCTCTCGCTCATCTTGTGCTCTTCGTTTGCCTCGCGTCATTCCTGTGAAGTGTGTAATCCAACTCTGAGCTTTTTAAACCACTCAAGCTGTTACTCCTGTGTCTGTCCGCATTTGGGTCCGCTTCCATCCACCATGACACCAGTTTCTTGTTCTCAGCTGACAGGAGCGGCAAGGTGTGGTCTTCTGCTGCTGCAGCCGATCTGCTTCAAGGTTTGCCATGTTGTGCATTCAGAGACGCTCTTCGGTTACAGTGAGGGGTTATCTGAGTTGCTGCTGCCTTCCTATCATCTTGAAGCAGTTTGGCCACTCCCCTCTGACTCTGGCATCAAACTTGAAATTTCTCTGAGAGAACTGCCGTTCACTGGGCACTGTCTCTTTTTCAGATCGTTCCCTGTAAACCTTAGAGACGCCTGTGTCGGGAAATCCCAGCAGATCAGCTGTTTCTGAAATACTCGTAGCAGCCCGTGTGGCACCAAAGTCACCTACAGTAAATCCCTTTCTTCTCCATTCTGATGCTCAGTTTGAACTTCAGGAGGTTGTCTTGACCATGTCTACGTGCCTAAATGCAGCCGATTAGATGTTTGCATGAATGAGCAGTTGGATATGTGTACCTAATGAAGCGGCCAGCGAGTGTAGCGAGTGTATTATATTTACATTTTCTTACCCTGTACAGTCATAATTTTTCATATTTTTGTATTATTTTTTATATTTTTACTTTTTCCATCTTGAATTGAGAAAACACATGACTCACAATAAATCAAGTGAATGCCAGTTACGTTAATGCACGTGTGAACAGGCCGCTGGTAAGTTTTAAGAAATAAAAGTAAAAAACCATCAATTCCAGTGCGATCCCACAGCAGTAACGAGAGCTGAGGCTTTACCATGTCTTCTGGGGAACCCAACGGATGTCATTCTGTGCTGTTTCTTGGCCAAACATCCCTGTGCTGAATAACATTGTTTACTTAGCTTTAATCATCCACCATCTTGTATTAGAGAGTTAACTTTATGAATTCCTTTGTGTCCCTCTCTGAAATTCAAACCTTTGCAATTCCCCGACCCCCTCCCAGTTTGTCTCTCATGACAGAGCCAATAAAGCAACTCCATATTTGTTTTCCACTATATAAACTGGAGTACAATTCATCTCTGTGTAAATACATGTGAAAAAAGAGGATCTGCTTGAAGGAATGGGGAATATAGGGTGGCTTTAAAAGTTCATGCAGTCGTTATTTTACTGTCTCTTCAACTTTAATCCTCATTCCAGAGGACTTGGCACGCATCTGCTTTCAAACACCATCCAACAAATGTTGTTAATATAAGCACTAAATCTCAATTAACAATGAGGAAGTATATTCTATTGCTCCTGAGGGGGATTTATCATGTGTAGCAGCCAAGTCTGGGGATTAGGGGAACAGCAGGGAGGATCGAAAATGGAGTCTAAACACACAGTATACGTTACAGATCATTACACACAGCACCTGGAGTGTTTTTGACATACAATATCAGTGTTTACTGCTACCTCTGAAGGAAGGAAGAAAGAGAAAAATCACTGTTAAAGATTGCACTGCATGTTGCGTGGCTCTGGCAGTGGTTTGTGAACGTGGTATCAAAATTTACTGAAAATAATCCCTCGCATCCCCCTAACAGGATTGGAAATGGATGCCCCAGTAAGGCCAGCTGACACTGCAGCAGGATTACGTGCTGTTGCACGTTTGAAATAAACAAAGCCCACGGATAAAAGAGATAAAACAAATGGCATGAAATCCACACTCACCGGCCACTTTATTAGGTACACTTGTTTGTCTTCTCGTTCAGTGGTAAATGGACTGGTGCTTTTCTACTCTAACTGAACACTGAAAGCACTTTTTACTACAAGCCTCATTCACCCATACATTTACACAGCGCATTATTCTATGCCTTTAAGTGCATTTAACTATCATGCACACATTCACATGCCCATGGATTCATCGATAGCAATTTGGGGTTCGGAGTTTTGCCCAGGAACGCTCCGGCATGTAGACTGGAGAAGCCAGGGATTGAACCACCAGCTTTGCTGTTGGAAGGCGACCTGCTCTACCAGCGTGTAGCAGTGTAACAGGGTAGGGGATATTTTCATGGCACACTTGGGGCCCCTTAGCAACAATTGTTGCTGAACATGTCCATACCTTTAAGACCACAGCGTAGCCATCTTCTGGTGGCTGCTTCTAACAAAATAACATGTCAAAAAGCTTAAACTGGTTTCTTGAACATTACAGTGAGTTCACCGTCCTCAAATAGCCCCCCCCCCAGTCACCAGATCTCAATCCAGCAGAGCACCTGCAGGATGTAGCGGGATGGGAGATTCGCACCATTGTTATAGAGAAACTGTGTGATGCTATCATGGCAATATGCACCAGAATCTCTGGGGGGTGTTTCCGGCACCTTGCTGGATCTATGCCATGTAGTATGAAGGCAGTTCTGAAGACAAAAGGGCTCCAACCTAGTACTAGCAAGGTGTACCTAATAAAGTGGCCAGTAAGTGCATCAAAACTTGTAATCAAAATTAGTGCATGTGATGCACTATTTATTACAATTAATCATTTCAATATAATTTATATAAATTAAGACTGAGGAAAAATATCAAAGACCAAACTGCATCATTAAAGTACTTATACAGTCATCGTCTGCAGAATTTACCTAAAACCTTCACCACTAGGGGTAATGTTTTACCACTGAGTGTGCTGAGATGTTGTCGGATGTGTGTTGTTTAGCTTTTGATATTTTTTTTCAGCCCAGCCCCCATTTCCTCAAAATAGGCATGGCCTTTTGTCGCCCACCACTGTAGCCAAATATAGCTTGCTCTGACTAATTGCACCATCTTGTGGTACAAAATTGTATTACACAAAAGTACAACATGAACGCAGTTCAACATCAGTTAATATCTTTACAGTGCAATACATAGAAATTTAGATTACAGCAACTGTTTCTTTACATTCTGTTAGTAAGGTTTAAACTATTTTAACACAAAAATGAAATTTGCAATAAGTAGCCTACCTTTGAAGTTATAAAAAGCAAAATATGATATCCCCTTTTCCTTCCTTATCCAATCTAGCCCATTCTCAGGACCTTAACACGATAAACCTAGGAAGTGAAACAGAAAGAATTAAAAGCCACAGATAATATTCACCACTGTCATTCACACTATTGGATACAGAACCACAAATGCACACATTTTCACAGTTTAAGTAAATAAAAAAAGCTGATTGAAAAACAAAACTGTACGTAAGCTAATTACAGATCTACATTTATCATATTTTCTTGAGTTATCTGTACATTAGGTGACAACAGAACCTCTGAGGCCTTCAGAAAAGTAGCTCTATTTGTGGATACCCATGAGTCTGGCAGGGGATTTAAAAAGTGCTCCAAATAAAACATAAATAGAAGATGAGGCGGCATGGTGGTGCAGTGGTTAGCACACCAAGAAGGTCCTGGGTTTGAATTGCTGGTTGGCTGGGGCCTTTCTGTGCACAGTTTGCGTGTTCTCTCTGTGCCTGCATGGGTTATCTTCAGGTGCTCTGCCTGCCAATGATATCTATGTTAGGTTATGTACTGTATAGTGCATTGTTATACTTTGGCATATCTATGTTACAAATTGCACTTAGCAAATACAGTTTGTATATTTTTATCTTAATATTTTCTTTCATATTTACGTTTATATACATTTAATGGGGCATGTGTAATGTCAGCAGTTTCCCCCTTGGGGTTCATAAAGTATTCTGATTCTGATTAGGAAGCTTAATTTGCTTTTGATGCATATTTTTCAGACAAACAAAAAAAATGTTTGAAATAGAAATCATTTGTTTATTTAAAGCAATTATGATGTATCAGGTCAAACATAGATGTTTTTGTGTTCTGCTGTTTTTGTGAAATGTAATCAAATTTACATAAATTTATAAAAACACAAACAGCTCTCAACTAACAGTTACTCTAGTATTTATTTAATGTAGTCACGCATACGTCTCTAAATCTCCACTGATGTGATCACTAGATTAAATTTGTGTTTATGAACTGCTGATGACACGTGTCACTGATGCACCATAAGCAAAAAGCTTTGAACCTTTGCCATCTCCCTGTCTGAGATAAATGTGCATTCATTCCTACTCTGACCCTTAACCTCACAGCAAGGTGGGGTCTTTTCATTCTTTTCAGACACCAGGCTTTCATGTCAAATAAGGAACCAAACACTTATGGAGCCCACATTGTTCTCTGGGTGAAGCGCTGCTGCCAGGCTCCCTGTCTCTCTGTCCACTCTACTGCCATTCTGTGTTCCCTCTGTGAGAGCCAGACAAGCTGTTGATCCTCCACTCCAGAGGTCACCACCCTGACAGTACACGCAGGCCAAGCGTGACTTCAAAGCATGTTGCCTGCGGGCATTTCTTTGGGTGTGTTTTTGGGACAACGAAAGCCTATTCTCTCTCAAGTTTGAAATTTTTCACATTAAAAGCATACTTTATTTACACCAAATGTTGGGAAATTACTGTGTTATGGCAGCAATAGAAAGTACAAAAAGAGCCAAGAGCTCAACAATATGATACAACAAGGAGGTCAAAGCTGAATGCAAGAACTGTGATGAGATGGCAAAGACCTTCCACATCGGTCCATGCGGCAGAAGAGCTGAAAGAGATTTTAGAGACGCATGTCCAGTACGTGATGCAGAGGGCAGTCAGGAGCCATTAATCATCCATAGCTATTCATCAGAGCTGCGGACATTTTGAGGAATCCAAAAAATGTGTTAATTTAAAGTGGATTCAAACAGCAACAGCATGGATGCATTCCACAGTGGCAGTGCAATATTCAGGCCACAGAAACATTGCCTCACAGTAACATGTCTGGGACTGCATCACTTTCAATCATCATATCTCCTCCTACTCCTCAGATTAACACCCCTGTTGAAGTGTGCGGTAGCATCTCGCTCTAATTCTGCAACGCTCCATGAAGCACATTAAACTACACTCACTGCGTTCCCTTTGGTCTTCCATAATATTGTTCGAACAGCTCCCATCCACCAGGGGGACCGGTGTGACAGCTCTGGTGGTGTAACGGTTAAGGTGCCGGGCTCATGATCGGGAGGCAATGAGTTCAAATCCCAAGGCTCTTAGGCAAGGCCCCAACCACACCCGCCTCTGTCCACCCAGCAGTAGAAATGGGTACCGGCAGAATACTGGGGATGTGGAAGGGCCTGCCCACTCACCACGTTAACTAGGTCACGAGCACAGAGATGACTCAGCAAAATCACACAGATTAAGATATCGTAATCTGTGGCAAGTAGCCATCTCTGTCACATCAGCTCAACTGTGAGCCATCTGAAAAAAAAGAAGGTAAAATTTAATCAATTCTGACAAGATCCCCAACACCACTGGCTGAAATGCAGCCCCCAAACCATGACAGAGCCTCCACCGCGTTGAAAAAGCAGCCAATGTTCAAAGACAATATGCAAGTATGATTAAAGGAACCCTCCAATCATATGTTTATAACTCGGCTGGCCTCACATAAAAATCTTCCTTGGTCCTTTTCTGTGTGCACGCACATACGCACACGTAGCATGCTTTTATTTGCATGTGTGCAGTCCTCTGGCCTGCCTGGCGTGTTTACTTTGCTGACATGTGGTACGGCGGCCGTTTATCTGCGCCTTTACTCGACACACAGGCTGTCAGGAATGTGTGTGGGAGAGCTAACAGGCTCTTCTTCCAGCGTCATCTCTGTTTACCTGCTATTGTTCGCAGCTTCTGTGCGGCGATGAGGAGAAAGGAGTGATTTATGTGTGCAGTGACAACAACAAGTGTTTGGGCCGCAGTGGCGCCGACGCGCTTCTTTATCCCGCGGAATCGGCAGAAGGCCAGAGGCACCGGCTCCACAGCAACGTTAATTTGTGGAGACACTGTGCGATTATTCACTGGCGTGTTTTTAAAAAAGAAAAAGAAAAGAAAAGGCTGATTTTCAATGAGTTATCTTTCTATTTTTAAAAACGAGCAGAGACAGGCAGGGCTTTTTCAGTTGCTCTCCTCCTGTTATCCTCCTTCTCCTCTCCAGTGCTGCATCTGATATTGTTGATGCTGTTTTTCTTTCTTTCTTCCCCAAAAATGAATAGCGGCTCTGTCACGTCAGGGACCACTGGCTGGGGGGGGGG
>VUQH01080051.1:0-10267 GCA_015106775.1 Etroplus canarensis | reverse complement strand
TATACAAACAAACACACACACACACACACACACACACAAACACACACACACACACACACACACACACACACACACACACACACACACACACACACACACAAATCCTTCTTAGAATTGTTTATTTTTCAATCTGTTTGTGCATTCTTGGTTTATTACTGCTCCTTCAGGGTGAAATTGCTGTGCTGTGTTCACTTTAGCGATTTTACCAGAAGCAAACACATGTGGACGGTAAGACTGTGGATAATTTTGGACAGTGGTGCAATTTTTGTTTCCACTCTGAGGTTGTCTTGTCTTGAAAAGCATCTCTTGTTAAAAGGACTTTAAAAAGTTTATTCAGTTGGTGGTTAGACAAGGGTGGAATAACTGTATTTGGATGATGTGAAGCAGCAGCCGCAAAAGCTTAGTAAAAATCTTAGTGATGACAAATTAGCTTTTTCCACTGTGTGACTGCTTTCACTTCCTTTTGGATCTATTCCTGTCTCAGACAATGTGTCCCACATACAGTTGTGACAGCTGTATCTACAGTCTTCTCTGAGACCCTTTTTTATATATTAGGAAAAGTGTAAATTTAAATTAAGTAAATATTTAAATCATACAAATGCTCTATTAGCACTCGTCATATATATGTTTTATATGTTTAAGCAGAGTTTATTTCAATGAATTCTGTTGCAGCTGCAAGATATAACTGTTGTGCAACTAGCACAGTGCTGGTTTGTTTGCTGAAATGCCTCATTTAAAGCTGGTGTATATACAGCATGCACATAAATCAAGCTGTCACAAGTCCTCCACCTTTTAGAAGAGTTTATAAATATTTTCTATCAAAACCTTTTGGCAGTTTCTAAATGTTGAAATGTTTATTGTTTGTTAAATGAATACCTTCAACAATATGTAATCATCCTATTTTATGTTTTTGGGCTATTGCACAAAACCTTTTATTGATCTGTACTACTGATATATTATTAATATTGTTAGCATACTTCACAAAAGGAACGCTGTAAAAGATTAGCTTGCGCACCTCCTACAGTAAAAAATGTCATAGAAAGAACTTGCAGATTCAGTGACAGGAACGTTTTCTGTCCATGCATGTGTTACCTAATAACATACCTAATAATGTCAGTGTGTACCCGGTTTCAAATTTGTTACTTAAATTCACCAACTCTAGAAGGACAAGAAAACTAAGCAAAGGTTAAACAGGCTTTCCTCCCAGCTCTGCTGCCCCATCCTCCTATCACCACCGCTCTGTCTGTCAGAAATCATCTCACACATAATTCAGACAAAAAATATTACTGCCCTAACAAACACCAAGGAAACCTCTTGAACTGGAAAACAAGAAAATCTTTGAATATTACACAACTGAAGACTTTACTCGGATTACATCTTATGGGAAAATCACTGAATAATCAATGCCACAGACTTGCTTTGGTCACCACTAGTTATCTAAATGTATCCTATGGGTCATTGTGCTGTTTTATCCTCAGTTATGTAGTCTACTATATAGCTGTGTTTGTATAAATTTATGAATGATAATTATGAAGATTACATTTATTCTATTCATTAACTCATGTTAGCAATTAACCAAGACATACTGCTATTTCTAGTTAATGCTTAGTATAAATGAAACATAATTGCTAATGTAATGCAAGTGCTCCAGACTTCTAAGCTCCTCCACCCTCTCATGCCTGCCCGAAACCTTGCTACTGGACTCCAGAGATTGCAATATTGGTTCGCCATTTTATGCACCACCCTGTTTCTCAACCATGAATAAAAAATAATGGAACAGTAACAGTCCCTAGAGGATTAAATCCAGCACAACAGGTCACCACAAACATACCAATATTTATACTTAATGTACTAAACCAAAATTGCAGTTGTGGTAAACCTTATGCTCTGCACTGTAATAGTGAGCAACAAGGCATAACTGTACCTGACTGTGACCTCCTGTTGCTGCTGCATCCTTGTAGAATCCTCTTCACTGCATCAACAAAACAGCCAATGATACTCTTTCTGCTGGAATTTTGATTTAATGCAGTGTAGTATATATGGATGTTCTACCAGGTGGAGATAATAAGTAACTGTTCAGTTGTTGGTGTCTGGTTTATTAGTTTCTGCCCATAAAGCAGTTAATCCCAGCACAAAGCCTGCCTCATCTTTGTGGCATTAATAGGACATTAATAGCACTGGGAGGGCCACGTGCTGCATAATAAACACTGCTAGCCTGCATATCCCTCTTATTTCACTGCTGTGAATAAAGAAATGTTGCACAGGCAGACCTGAAACTTCATACAAGCGAAAGAAGCCTCAGTGAACAGGTTTCACAAGTAGCATGTCTCTTTTCATGTTTTCCAAATATCAAAAGGAAGAACCTCCACAGGTTGGAGTTTTGTTTTGAATAAGATTAATAGGGCTATTTTGTGGTAGAATAATGGTCAGTAAAATTTCAAATGGAAGTCAGTAAAAACAGACAAAATGAATGTAGTAATGTGTTATCCACACACAGATGCACTCAGAAGTTTGTAGAAAATAGGGGCCCAAGAAGGAGTAACGATCGGAATTATTGTTTTTTCCGCAATGACGATAATTTTGCAGCATTTCCTCTTTTTATTCTAGCTTTCATTAACTGACGCCCTCACTTTTCCTTGGTTGGTGACTCATTCCTGCCATTCCTTAAGCCCCTGACTTTCCATTAGTCTCTTAGCAACCACAGATTGATCCCTCAGGAAGCAGTCAGGAAATTCTTCATCTCTTTTTGTCCTGATGTGAAATTAGAAAACAGGAACCACGGACTGGCAAAAGAATCCCTAATTGTACTCCCTACTAACTCAACAACAGGCACGTGTCAACAAATTATAAAATGGCGCATATAAATGGTCACAGTAACCACTGAGGCATAAGGCTGAAACAACATGGTGAAGCTATTGAAAAAAAGCCTCCAGTTATTTGAATGAATTCAATCATTTATATACTTAAAGGAAAAGATGTTATCATAATTGGAAGCTTTCTGAGAGATATTTGTGGAATGAGGAAATATGTTGAAAGACCAAAGAATTTCAAAACCTTCTTAGTGGCAGAAAACTTTTAATGGAAACCACATGTTTAAGAACAGTAACATCTGGTATCTGAGATGAATTTCAGATAAAATATATTCCCTCGTATCCTTAGTTTAAACAGCTAAAAACTCAAGAAAAACTCAAGTCATTCCTTTTCAGTCCATTGCTGCACACTTTGGATGGTTCTAATATTATCAGTTTAATTTAAATCACACATCCTGTCATTTTGCAGCTAGAGCTATAAATGATTATTCCTCCCCTCATGACGACAACAACATTATTTTAACTGGCAAACTTTCTTTTCCTCCCCAGGACACGTTGGATGATAAAATTCATTTTGCTGAACTTTCTGAGAGTAAAAATAAACCAAACACAATTAAAGAGGGGGGTTTTACTAGAAAGATCACCTCACTCTCACCACTTTTACTCATTTATATTTTTACTTCCAAACTGCAAAATATAAATATGTTAATCTTCCTACAGAAACTTGTGTCAGAGCCAGTGTTGCTGTCTGTGCCAAGTTATCCTACCTGATATTTATACATGCTTTGTGCATTTTTGTGAACCACTAACCAAATGGGGGTGTCAAGAAATGAAAGGCTACTCTCTAAAGCATTATATATATCAGTGTACTTTTTTCATTCTTAATTTGACTTTTTGGCTAAACTGATGTTGTAGCAGGAATTGTGACATTTAAATCAACTTCCACTTAGAAGCAATTAGATGACTACATGGGTGGTGCATATGTGTAAATGGGTATAGCATAAACAAACATAATTCAGTAGAGTTTCAAGTTAAGCAGGAATTCAGCCAGCATAAAAATTATGGAAAGAACACAGGAAGTTAGTTTTGCTGCGTTTAGCGCTCATATAAACTCAGATGCCACATTTCAATGACTATGCTAAGTGCATGCCCGTAACTCTATCAGTTCAGTAATGATGCATGCTTCACATCACAATGTGACTAACAGGCTTAAGTAGCTGTTTTTAGAGGGGTTTTTTGAATAAATAAAAAGGCTGCTGGGGGAAGGTAAAATGTTACACTTTATATTGCATCCTGGACCTCTACGGGAAATGTCTCAAGAGAGCATAACCAAATAACAGGATGACGCCATACTTGCTGGTCTGCAGAGAAACAAGACACAGTGAAGGGAAACATATACATTGTTTTCTTACGGTTGATAACTCAGTGTGTTCACCCACAGGAATGTCCTGATTTAAAAAGATATTTTCCTGTAAAAATTCTGTTCTGGTGCTCTTTTGAATTCTAGTGCTCTTGAAATTTTAAGTAAAATTACAATGGGCTGAATAAAAAGCATTTCACAAACAAGTTTTTGTAAGTATACCAGAGTTTATGTTGGAAACTACTGAACTCAAATAATGCTTCATCTGAGTAGATTCAATAGATCATCATCAGAAAGCTTTTGTTTCTTTGAATCTTATGTTTTTTTAAATTTTTTAAAGTCCTGAAAACTATGACAGAAAAAAATTAAAAGTTTTCCAGTATGGTAAAAAAAGAGGCTCAAACATGTCAAGATTTCAGAATGTGCATTCTTTCTTAAGAGCATTTAAAACAATTAAATGCAGTTAAATCCTTATAAACACTACTCTGATGCCAAATAAACATCCTGACCTCATATGTGAATAAGCGCCAGAGTGACTTTTATGTAAAAGTCATGACGCCATTTTCACCAGCTAAAACCTAGTAACATTTTTGCTTCCACTGCAGAATACGGTTAAACTAAATGCCAACAGATTAATGTTCAGACCACAGCTACAAAAGGTTAAACATGCTGGGAAAGAGGAACTCATGTTTTTTACCACCTGTTGACGTCACTGAAATGTCTCAATTCTTATCACACAGGAAAAAAGAAAACAACAGCCTCTACTTAACTAAACTGAAAAAGGTTGTACAACCCCATCAATAATCAGAGCAGTATTCTGTCTCTTTATTTCAATGTTCCTTCACGCCAACAATATTAAATGTGCTAAATCTTAACCTCCTATCATTCAATGCAACAGTGTTGGACTTAATATTCAGGTGGAAGTTCTCAAATAAAGTACAAGCACTGAACTGATGCAAAAATATGGTGGTAGATCAAATGTGAGATGCAAGCAACCCACATCCTCATGACAGCTGATGTAAAATAAGTCTCCAGCTACAAAGATTAGCAACCACTTCTGCTGCTAAAATAAACTTTCAATGCTCAACAATTTTTCTTTCCTCCTCTCTATGCTCTATTCCTTCTTATCCACTGAGTACCATATATTTTATGAGTAAACACTTTTATGAAATTCCTGTTTATCTGAATGACAAAAAGTTATGTCTTTGACAAATAGATAAAACTGCCAATGAAGTTTTTCAGTGAGGCAGATTTTGGTGATTTTATGAATGTTTGCGTCCTGTATGCACAGCCCAAAGACCTGTTCTGTTGCTCTGGCACATTATATCACTCATATTGCTGTGCACACACATCCCGAAAATATTTAGATCAAAGCTGTACAACAACTGTAGTTTTTCCTATGCTATGCAGTTTGCTCTTGCTGTACCTTGCTTAGAGGAGATTATTATGAAGGTGGTATTTCACATAGTACCACTGGAAGACACCTTTTTGGATGACAACACTTTGGCTAATGGTAAGTGTGCTTTCACAGTGTCCTCTTCATGACTCACTCTTGAATGACAGTACAGGAATCAACCTGACCATTCAGTGGTCATCATGAGCAGTGGTATCAATAAGAATTGATACAGTGCATCAAAAAGTTTTCCACATTTTATTATGTTTTAGATATGTGATTTTGACTGTCATGAAAATTTACATAAAAACTATGACAACTGAAGTACAGGGTTGAATGGAGAGTGTTGGTGCACAAAGATGGTCCATTAACCCAGCCACAGGGGGCCACAAACCAGTGTACTTCTAGTGCTAGTCCCAAGCCCCAGTTAATGGGGAAGGTTGCATCAGGGAGGGCATCTGGTGTAAAATCTTTGCCGAATCAAATATGCAGATTAATAATACGACTTCCATACTGGATTGGTTGCTGCCCAGGTTAAAAACAACTGAGGAAGTCGTTTTAAACTGGGTCACGACAGAGTGCCAGTGGAAACTATGCTACTGTTGGCTGAAGACAAAGGAGGAGGAGACAGGGGAGGCATTTTAGGAGGCATGGAGAAAGAGGAAAAGGTAAGAGGGTGGAGGTGAGAGAAGGGATTTTAAATGTAGGGGCTATGACTGGTAAAGGGATATGCATGCTGGCTGATATGATCGAAAGAAGGAAGGTAGATATATTGTGTGTGCAAGAGACCAGGTGAAAGGGAAGCAAGGTCGGAAGCATTGGAGGTGGATTCAAACTGTTCAACCAAGGTGTAGATGGGAAGAGAAATGGAGTGGGGATAATCTTGAAGTGAATCTGAAGAGTTTTCTAGAGGTGAAAAGAGTGTCAGAGATGATCATGACTTTGAAGGTGGAAATTGAAGGTGTGATGCTGAATATTGTCAATGCATATGCCCCACAAGTTGGATGCCAGTTAGAATAGAAAAAGGAATTCTGGATTAAGTTAGATGAATTGGTGAAAGTATTCTCAGGGGAGAGAGAGTGATGACTGGAGCAGACTTTATTGGGCATGTGAGTGAAGGGAAGAGAGGAAATGACGAGGTGTTGGGTAGGTATGGTGTTAGGGAGAGGAATGTGAAGGGACAGATGTTAGTGGATTTTGCAAAAAGGATGGAAATGGCTGTAGTGAACATGTATTTCAGGAAGAGGGAAGAACATAGGGTGACCTATAAGAGTGGAAGAACGTGCACACAGGTGGACTATATTTTATACAGATGGTGCAACTTGAAAGAGGTAGGAGACTGCAAGGTGGTGTCAGGGGAGAATGTAGCAAGACAGCATCAGATGGTGGCATGTTAGGTGACTTTGGAATGCATAAAAAGGAAGCGAGTGAAAGCAGAGCCAAGGATTAACTAGTGGAAGTTGAGGAAGGAAGAATTTTGCACAGAATTAAAGAAGGAATAGAGGCAGACTCTGGGTGGTGGTGACAAATTACCAGATGACTGGGAAAGTACAGCTGAGGTGGTGAGGGAAACAGCCAAGAAGGTACTTGGTGTGTCCTCTGACCTGGATGTACAGAATTAGAAATGAGTACATCAGAGGGACAGCTCAGGTTGAAAAGTTTGTAGATAAAGTCAGAGAGGCAAGATTGAGATGGTTTGGACATATAAAGAGGAAGGATAGTGAATCAAAGGATGTTGAAGATGGAGCAGGCGAGCAGGAAGAGGAAGACTACAGAGAAGGTACATGGATGTACAATAGTGAAGCAGGACATGAAGACATCTGGAGCGACAGAAGAGGATGCAAGGGATAGGGTGAGATGGATTCAGATGATCCGCTGTGGCGACCCTTAAAGGGAGCAGCCAAAAAAAAGAAGATCAGAGATGGTCCATTGGTTTCAGGTCCTGAGTCTGGATATGTGGGGCCATTTCTGGACTTGTACATAGTTTTCCACTAAAATGCCTAGACACTGAACACTATAAAAAGGTTTCCATTAAGGACTGCTATATCTTTTTCCACACCCATTATTCTTTCTAACCTGACTAGACTCCCAGTCCCTTTTGCAGAAAAATAGCCCATCAACATGATCCTACTACCACTTTGTTTGACTACAGGAATGGTATCAATGAGGTGATACTCAGTGCCTGGTTTTCTTCATACATGTTGGGAATTGTGGGCCAAAGCTTCATTCTTCAGACCAGAGGATTTTGCTTCTCATCTGTCTGAGAATTGTTCAGGCCCTTAATTGCAAACTTTGATGTTGAACAGCTGTCATGAACCTGTAACTGGTTCTTGGTTACCCATCTGATGGACCCTTCTTCACTGATTATACAGTTTGGCTGATGAGCTAGATCTAGGAATGCTGTTAGAGGTTACAAATTTACATTGGAGAGCTGTCATGCTCTTGGGCACTACAAATGCTGCAGAGAATTTCTTGTATCTTTCTCCCAGTCTGTGCTCTGACAAGATCTTGTCTCTTAGATCTCCAGACAATAGTGATTCTACAGGCAATACTGAATTCAGTTAGGCACAGGTGGACTCAAAAGCACCTCAAGGATCCATGATAGAAGGGGAACACACAAGATTTCAGTTTCATAACAAATGATCTAAATACTGTAAAAGGGACCTTTTGTTTTATTAAACTGAAAACAAGTCTGAAAGATAATATATTAGTTTATTAGTGTAATAAATACTTATTTTATTAGAATAATATGAATGCAATCTAAATCACTTGCTTATGAAACAAAAGGAGGGATCATTCTAAATATAGTCCAAATTGGACTACATTCATTCACGAGTGAAACCACAACTGGTAGGCTTGTATAAAACAACTCGGTCATCACATTACCACTCAAACCAAAAAAATGAGATAGAAGCTGACAGCAGCTCATCCAGATTAGAGATCACGTTTGGTTTAACACAATCCTCAACTTTGGCAACATCAACAAAATGCTATGATTAGAACTAATGCACAAATGAAAGCTCACATTCATGTGAGTGTGTACACAACTGGATTTGTACCTCCCAACGTCACAGGAGGATTCATCCATTAAGATTATTTGATGTCTATTTTTAGCTACATGCAACAAACAGAACAAAAGGATGAATGACATCACATTAATACTCGCAAGCACACAGTGAAAAACATGCAGGTTGATGTGCTGATTATTATATTAAATGTTAAGTCTTTGTTAAGGAAATCACCTGTGTGATTTACATATTGACGATGAGAGCATGATATGAACATTTCATTTTTTAAAAATTACACATAGCTGAAAAAATATATTATACTTTACAACATCAGAAAGTAAACTGAGTTTGAAATGTTGTGTTTTTGCACTGTTCATTATGTTACAGTGGTAGTGGTAGTAGGGGGGAAAGAGGGGCTTTTAAGGACATGAAATACACAAGTGCTTTAATCTGCATGAATACCATCTGCTCTATAATGACAAAATAAAGGCAGAGAACAGTCTATCCAAGTCAGTTATACCTGTAGGTCAGTTATGTAATTTCACACAATTAGAACATGTACTTGAGTGGCTCCATTTCTGATCCATGTAAAGACAGAAAAAGGACTGACACAATCCCCAAAAGAAAGAAAGGACATTAGAGAGGGTGTATGGGATAGATAATTTTCTCCAGAAGGTTTGTCTAACATTTATTTGCACACATTTCTGAAAAAGCTCTCAACAGGAATACAATTAGATGAGTGCACCCACTCAAACACACATTAGCTCCAGCCTTGTTTGCTGCAGTCTGTAAGACTGTTTTATGTCTTGATTTACAGTTCATAAGTATCTACAATGAAAATGAATACAACTAATCTCACAGAACCTCAGAACCAGGAAACGCAACAATTAAATTTGAATCATTAAAAGTGAGATCTCTCTTGTCTAAGTCTCTGTAAATCATTTGACAGCAATCAATAAATAAATCATTACTTCTTATTGAAGCCTGGTTGGCAGGATGAATATATGATTCAAAATCCACCTGGTTCTCCCCATGTTGTAAGTTTCACAATCCTCAAAGCACAAGGAGGAGGAGAAGTGGCTACAATGTTTTGTTAAAAAAAATTAATATCCAAACTCGGTTACAACTAATTCAAAAGCCTTAGGTTAGCCCTTAGCACATGAAATGGAAAACAGAAAAAACATATTTTATTTGTTACTGCATCATCCATGCACATGTCTGCATGTGTGTATGTACACTCACTGGCAAATTCATTATTTACATCTTGCTAGTACTGGGTTAGAGCCCTTTTTGCCCTCAAAACTCCCTCAAATCTTTGTGACATTTAAATGATGCTCAACTGGTAGGGGCCCAAAATGCACTAAGAAAATACAATGCACCATTAAGCAGTCTGGGCATTCTGCTCTGACCTCTGGCATCAGTAAGGCATTTTCTCCCAGGGAACTGCCACTCATTGGATATTTCCTCTTTTTCCAGCCCATTCTATGCAAAAGCTTGTAAGGGGGTTATTGGTTTATAAGTTTTCTTTCAATAGGTTTCTTTCTCTTAAAAGTGATTTTCCCCTCATTATTGCCAAGTAGTAGCTCAAATGCTTGTTACTGTGAATTAGCTTCTATATTAAATTAAAATGAATTGAAATAAGGCTTTAACTTCATAGTTTTACATTCAGTTCTGTTGCAAGAATCCGCTCGTGACC
>VUQH01080044.1:0-16764 GCA_015106775.1 Etroplus canarensis | reverse complement strand
ATGTATTTGATTTAAGACCACATATGAAAATAGTCTGAAACCAAGTTGAAAAAAAAAAAAAAAAAAAAATCAGATCTGTGCTGCTCAGACTGTCATGGACAAAGCAGATATGTGTCACATATGGGCAAAAACATCAGAATCGGGCCAGTTTTGCCTGCAGTGAGAACGCTGTGTTGGATATGGTCTCAAAAACCAAAAATTCTTTTCATGACTGAAATGCCCTGCAGATGCTGATCGTAGTTTTCCCCTCGTGGTCAAATTCACATTTGACCAAACAGGTTTCATTAGATAAAAGTGGGTTTTCTCTGCCTTATGTGAGCTAAAGTTGCTAACAAGGACCACTTGCTCGATACCCCACGCAACAGCTGGCTGATTACCCTTAGCTTCCCTTCTCTTTAATGTTGTCTCTATTAAAATCGTATATCAGGACACATCGGAGTTAGCTGTTGTCCTTATGAGTCTCTGTTGTGCTGGGAACCAGTTGTTTGGTGACATTGGCGATTTGCATACTCCACTTACTAAATGGTAAATAGACAGGTACTTATATAGCACTTTTCTACTCTGAGCACTCTAAGCGCTTTTTACTACAAGCCTTTAAGTGTATTTAACTATCACGCACTCATTCACATTCTGATGGATGCATTAGGAGCAACTTGGAGTTCAGTGTCTTGCCCAAGGACACTTCGGCATGTAAGCTGGAAAAGGCAGGGATCAAACCGCTAACCTTCCTGCTGGAAGATGACCCACTCTACCACTTCTAAGCTAATGCTAGCTAGTGTTGGTAATTATAGATGCTGGGAGCAGAAGAGTGGGACTGAGGTAAGGTGCTCAGGAGCATAAACCTTCAATCAGTATGCCCCATCTTAATTACCAATCACTAATGTCTGTTATGTGAATATCCCAGAATCCAAAATGGTAGCATCCAGTGGTTGAATACTCTAATATTCCCCTGGAAATAATATTCAAATTGCATACTACTGGCTCTAGGCTAACATTTCAGACATACGAAAGAATCTAACATAGTCTTTATGGATAGTAGACACTGCGTTACTATACACATTTGAAAAAAACGTAGTTTGAATTTTACCTCCTCCTGAGATCAGCCGTAGAATCCTCCATATTTTTCCTGCCGAATCACCGTAGAGCTGAACAGAGACAACAATCGATCAATCTTTATCAGAAGGTAAATGCTGGAGAGTCAAAGAGCAGGTGAATATAAATCGGTCTTTACATACCTTTGGAGCACAGACCATGTGTTTTCCAGGTACCGGCAGGGTCGTGATGTACATGGTGATGCAGCGATACAGGTATAAAGTCCCAATCAGGAAGAAACACCGACGAGCCACGATAGCTCTGCAGAGAAACAAGGTCAATTGAACGACAACCAAAACATAAAATTATAAAGCTATTACCACCAGTTTAAAAGAAAACTGCCAACCAGAAATCAAAATCTAATCTAAATTTTAATATCATCTATCCATTTTCTGCTGCTTATCTAGGTCCAAGTTGTGGGGGCAGGAGTCTGATCAAAGTCGTCCAGACCTCCCTCTTCCCTGCCACCTCCTTCAGCTCATCCAGGGTGGACACTGGGGCATTCTCAAGCCAGCTGAGCGATATGATCTCTTTAACACCTCACCCAAGAGGCATGCTAATCAGATGCTAATATACTTCAACCATCTTTAAAGGGGAGACTAGGCACCATTCAGGGGAGGCTCATTTCTGCCACTTGTATCATCTTTTGGTCAATACCCAGAGCTCGTAGCCATAGGTGAAGGTAAGAATGTGGATCAATCGGTAACTCGACAGCTTCGCTCTTAGACTTAGCTTTATCTCCACCACGACAGACCAACACCAATATATCTGTCAATCTCCCACTCTACTCTCCCCTCAAAAGACCTCAAGATTATGAATATCCTCCACTTGGGGCAGCGACCCATCCTTGACCAAATGCACTCAACCTTTTTCTGGCTGAGACCCACAGCCTAAGATTTGGAGAGGCTAATTCTCCAACCAGCCCAGTGTGAGATGGCATGTTGTCGTTTGATGAAACCATCACTGATGGCTCAATTTTTATCTCATAAAAGCTAAATTCTTCTAAATAAAACAATGTTTAAGTTTTTAAATGTTCGAACATTTCTGCTGAAAAAAGTCAATTATTCCGACTTATTTTGACTTTGATTGTAGTCCACATTCTCATGTCTCGCAAATCATAAACAATCTTTTTCAGAATGGACTATTTTTGTAATTCCTACAAGTCCAGAGAAAAGTCCTCTTTCTTGAAAACTTGTAGTCTTACCAGAGCTGTAGCTGTTCGTACCTGTGTTTTAGGGCCAGCCACTGGATGAACCACAATCCAACCAGAATCAACCCGTTGGTCTCGCTGACTGTGAATGCCCAGGGCACTCTATCTAAATAGTCAAAGAACTTGTCGGGCAGTGGCGGGCTCACAGACTTGTCCGGCACCCTCTCGTGAACGACAGTGATGACAACGGTGGTAAAGAGCAGGGCAAAGGATGCGTAGATGAAGGCCACACCTGTCTTCCACCACTCTGTTGGGAGGTGGTTGCTTGACTCCTCTGTGATCTTGTCGTACTCACAGCGTTGTCTTAGCTTGTTGCACAGTGAGTTCATCAGGTGGTTTTCCTTCAACAGGCTGGTGATTTTTCTGGGCTTGCCATCGAGGTCGTCGGTGGGAGGCGGTGACAGGGAAGCGTGGCGGTAGGTCGGGTTACCATTGGCCAACCTCAGAGATTGAGGAGGTGAAGTGGGATGTGTTGTAATTACATCTATACAATGGTCATCATCTTCCTGGATTAGTTCTGATGCCGCCATTGAAGTTCAACTGATTCTTTGATCAATAAAATTAACTGAGTTGATCAGTCACAAGAGTGATCAATAAGGCAGAATATCAGCAGTGATAGAGTTCTTTGGTCTGCTCAGTCAGGAGTTTTTAATGCTTGATAATGATCCAATTGGTATCAGAATAGAGATCACAGAGACAGCAGATGATTGATCAGGCCAGTTCAGCAGAAACCTGAAAAATGACAAACATTACAAACATTTTGAGACTGTGGAAAAAAATGTTGCTTTTCAGGATCTTTGATTAGAATAGTTTCACCTTGGTATGTGATAAAGGCAGATAATGTATGCTGGGGTGTCAAACTCAGATTCGACATGATAACATCAGAGTCTGAATGATGCATATCTATATTCTTTTCAAAGCTTTTAGAGGCCCAAAGATTAAATACAATAACTGGGTCAAAAACTGATCCCTCCAAACAGGCCTATTCACACAGAGAGCTAGATTCCTCTTCATCACACCAAAATTAAATTGTAATTTAACAAGGTGAGCTTTAATTTAATGCAAAATTCATGTTACCATGATCTGAATAACCTATAATTACTAAAATGAGTAAAACACTTAAAGTGTTGGAAAAAATCAACTAAATTAAAACTGAGCTTTTCCAAACAAAGTATACATTAGAAAATTTTTTTACAAACACAGATATCAGTTGCTAAGACTCAGAAACAAAAATGCAAGTCACAATATAATTAAAGCAATAAACTTCATTAACCCTCTGGCGTCTGACGTATAATTGGCCATTTCTGACTTCTTTTGATTTTACCTTTGTATTTCACCTTAAAAAAACCTCACCTCACCTTGTTTGGTACCATTTTGCTCAGCACAGCCTAACTGTGATAATTTTATTTTTCTCAATTTGACAAACTATATTAACACAGTAAGACCTAAAAATCACAATAAAACTAAAATCTGAGTAGGAAAAAGTTGGAGTTTTTCACTTTGAAAATCACAAACATTAACTTTACTGGCCAGTAAACATACTGAACAGACACATCTGTTCAATCAATCAATCAATAAAAACGTTCGGCACCATCTAGTCAAATCACCACTTGTTAGAAAGTTCTTGCTAAGGCCGACAGGTGGTCTGCGGTTTGTTGTACCAAAACTCAGGTATAACAAGCACAGAACAAAAACCACTGTGTTGTCTTCAGGAAAGATAAAATTCTATGGCTCCCAGGTGTCCGTGTCAGAACTGAACAGAAGGGAATGTTTATCATGACCGATAAAGGTTTGGACGCTGATTTCAAGTATAACTGAAGGGAGCTATATCACAGAGATCTTGCCTGCTCAATGTGATATACCATAAGCACGCTCTGAGGCAGCAATAATCACGGTAACCTCCACTGATCAGCAGTTGTGAGGGTGGCTGTGGCTCTGTCAGTCGGAGGACCTGTTAGGAAAAGAAGAGGGTTGCTCAGGCCACCGGTTCAAGACCAACCTGGACCTGGTGGCCTACCTGGGACCTACCAATTCAAGACCCCATACTGGACCAATGCATATGGTGGTGGACTGAAGACTGGACCAGAGAAGCAAAAAATTTACATAGAAGACGTCATCAAATTATTCAATGAATTGCTGCAGCTCTAGTAGTGATTTACCACAGAATTATAGATTAAGCTTTAAATGTAATGGTGTAAAATGCAGTTACTTGTTACTTGTTCTGCCTTAGAAACTCAAGTCCCCACAATCTGTGAACACAGACCTCTGTCCCCACAGTGCAGGTAATATTAACCCTTAAACCAGCTCTTTACCATTATATCCAGTCATGTATGCAGGGATTTCAGGTCCCCATTAGGATATTAAGTCTCCACATGGTGACTATATATACTGACTTATGTCTCCACAACGCAAGTAATACAAGCACACACACACACAAGGAAGCAGATACTTGAACCCTGAGTATTTGCCCTTGAGTAACCTTAGGGTGGCACTCCCTGTAAAAACAGACACACCCACACAAACAAATAGCGTGTAAACCTGCACTCTGACAGCACGCCACCTGAAAGAGGCGCCGCCATCTTCGGGTCTTCACCTTCAGGATCATTATCACACCTGCTGATCAACTACAAACTGCACTCGAACTTTCTGGCTGCTGAGTCGCTTCTCATTTTAAATAATTCATCATTGGGAGGCACGGGGGCGCCCTTCATCTGCTCCTAAAATAAAATGAGCTTCTAAAAACTACAGCTGAGGCGTGACCTGTGCATACAGAGGCGGTGCTGCAGACCTCTGCAAGTCGAGTTAAACTGAGGGGTCGAGTCTCCGTCTGCTGCTAAATTCCTCCTGGGCCTGCCATCTCTCCAACACCACTTCACACAGCAGTGTGTCTCTGACAGGACCACAGACTCGTTTGACGGGATTACTGGAACAAAGAGTCTCTGTGATAATGAACATTTTATAACAGCTTCACTCTCAGGAAAAGAACCAAACTCCACCTAAACTTGTTTTTAGCCTTTCTTATATAAATAGGGTGCCAGAAAACCACCTTCATATACTTCACCCAAAAGCTGTTTCCTTAGCCAAAATATAAAGAACAACCCACGCAAAATAATGACTTAATAAATTAAGGTACCACAGAAAAAACTGCTCCATAAGGTAAAACAAATACACAAAAGAATGGAGCTCAATGAGAGAAATACATAAAATACCCATGAAAGTAAAAATGTGCAAAAATTGGAAGAAAATTCAACAAAATGCTGCTTAAAAAGCTCAATATACTGCAATAAAGTGGCTCTATGAGGTGAAATTGCTGAATACACTGGATTTTGGTTCTCACTTATAAAACACCCTCTAAGTTTCAATTATACGGTACTGTGCAAAAGTATTGATCCAACTCTCATTTCTTTGTATTTTGCCTTTCTTATAATTTTCCAAAGTTTTCTTCAGCAGTGGCTCTCCAGGCTCTCTGAAGGTCATGTAAAGCGTTTCTTTGGACACTGTCTACACATAACAGACAATTTAACAAAGAAGCGATTTTAAACTGGCTCTTTAGGCCTGTCACAAAAACAAACACACACACAAAAAAAGAGGAGGAACGAAGCTGACCCCACTCCCCTCTGAATCAATGGAGAATGTGTGGAGAAGGTCCCCATCTTTACATTCTTGGGGACTCATACCTCCAAGGACCCCACTTGGTTAACTCACACAACAGTGGTGGTGCAGAAGGCCCACCAGTGAACCCATTTCCTGAGAATACTCAGAAGGAACAGACTAGACGAAAGGCTGATGATGACCTTCTACTGCTCCACCTCTGAGCGCGTGCTGCCTTGCTCCGTTACAGCATGGTGCGCCGGCTGCACAGCGGCCGACAAGAAAAAGCTGCAGACGGTGATAAGGTCAGTAGAGAAGACAATCGGCTGTCCTCTCGATGCCTCTCCAGAACACGGAAGATCATCTGCGAACACGTCCATCACAGACACCACCTGCTCAGCCTGCTGCCCTCTGGTAAAAGGCATAAAGGCTAGAACAAACAGACTGAAGAACAGCTTTTACCCACGGGCTGTCAGGACACTTAACACCCACATGAGACATTAGTGGTCATTTCCCTGAATGCTGATAGTAATGTGCAATACTTTTAAAAATAACAGTGGTTTAACAACTAAGTGCAATATTCTCACTGCCAGATTTCAACTTTTATTATCTAGATTTTAACCTTTTATTGTCATTTATCATCGCGTAGATAAGTCTTAAATGTCCTTGCTTAGTTTTATCTTTATATCTTATGTTATCTCATCTTATTTTATGCATGTTTTGCCTAACTGCGCCTTCAGATGCAGCTCTTTAGTTATTCTGTATGAACGTCTGTACAGTTACAATAAAGACTTTCTAGCCACCTATCTATCTCATTTCTTTAGTTGAATATATGAAAAATGCCAAAAATAACAGTTTGACAGGCATCAAAAAAAGTTTTTGCACCAGTGAGGTGGTGGCATTCACTTCAATTCAGTTTTATTTATAGAGCGCCAATTCACTACACAAGTCACCTCAACGCACTTCACACTGTAAGGTAAAGACCCTACAGTATTAGAGAGAAAACCCCAACAATCAGATGATCCCCTATGAGTAGAACTCGGCGACTGTGGGAAGAAAAAACTCCCTTTTAACAGGAAGAGACCTCTGGTGGAACCAGTTGGGGGTGAGGGGAGAGAAAAGAGAGAAAGGAGAGCAAAAAAAGACAGACTATGGGAGAAAGAAGACAACATTTGATGACATGCAGCAGCAGCAAATAAATGCATGGGGAGTGAAAAGAGGTGGATGGAGAAGAAATCACATCATAAGCATGGTGTGCAGTGTGTCTTTTAGTAGCAGGCGTAAAAACCTATCCTCAGCAGATGAACAGCATCTGAAAGTAACTTTCTTAATAAATCGGAAAAAATCCAGCAAAGATCTGATGCAGGAGCTCAGAGATACATTTGGCCTGTCAGTTGATCCATCTACTGTTCACTGAAGCCTCATCAGAAATGGTCTCAGTGGAAGGGTGGCTGCCAAGAAGCCGTTCTTAATGAAGGGAAACTGGGAGGAAAGGCTGAGGTGTGCCACATTAAACAAGAACTGGACTGATAATCAGTGGGAACTGTCTAATGGATCCAAATCTGGCATGTTTAGTTTATATTGTCATCAACAGGTACAGTCAGGTCAGAAGAGAGGTACAACAGTAAGAGTCTACTGGAGGCAGGAATCACTTTTATGGTGACTTTAAACGTACTGCAATTCATCCCCTTTTTTCAACTGCACGTTATGTCCCCGAAAGTAAACTTTGTCATCATCTATTTTATTTTATTTTTATTCTTCTACTACTAAAACTACTACTACTAAACTTGCATTTGCAATTTTTTATAATAAGATATCGACAATTTAGTATTCCTTTATCAATATAACATTGCCCTGCAAAATACTGCGATACTCGGCTGCATCATTTTTTCCCCACACCCCTAGTGTCTACAGCCATCTGTTAAACACGGTGGAGGCTGTGTCATGGTTGGGGCTGCATTACAGCCAGTGGTGTTGGAGCTCTTGTTAAAACTGATTGAACTATGAATGCAGGAAAGTACTGTTGTATTTTGAGCCACTACGCAATACCATCTGGAAAGTATCTGAGTGGCAACGGGTTAATTTTCCACCATGATATTGATCCTGAAAAGCTCTAATGCAGTAAAACTCTACCCTATATAACGGACAGACCTCCCTAGAGCCCGGTCCTCAACATTACTGGAGCAGAGAACGCAACAACAGGCAACCGACATCCAAAGAAGAGCTTTGGAAAGTCCTTCAAGAACTATTTCTGAAGTAAAGAAATGATAAGCAAGTTTGGCTAAGGCCGTGTTGAAGAAAAAAATGTGGTCATACCAAATATTGACTTTTTGAGCTAGCTAGAACTGCACAAACACCGTTTCTACCGTACTTCCATTTATGTTTCACTGCACATATTTCTTTATCCATTCATCCTCTTTCACTTATCCAATTAAGGGTCACGGGGGGCACTGGAGCCTATCCCAGCTGGGCGAGAGGTGGGGTACACCAACACAGGGCCAACTCACATTTACCCCTATGCTCAACTTAGAATCACCAACCAACCTACTTTGGACTGTGGGAGGAAGCCAGGCTACCCACATGCAAACAGCTTCAAACCAGGACCCTCCTGCTGTGAGGCAACAGTGCTAACCACCGCACTGTACCTATTTCCACTCCTACTAAAACTTTTCTTGTGTAAAAAATTGTTTTCAAGCCACCGGATCGACCTTCATTTCCATTTCTGTTGCCCTTGGGACACATATTTGCCATGCCCGTGTTAGAAACACCACTTTCTGCCCCGAGCTGACAGTAAAATAACCTCTGCATGATTCGGAGGTCACGTCCTGTTTACGGAGCCACACAAATGAGCTCTAACTGAGTTACGGCCACAAGGATTCAATTTGCCCAAATTAGAGCTGATTCATGAGAGCGGGAGGGACCGGGGCGAGTTTGAAACTGCTGCAAAGTGCTCAGCTCATCTCACCGAGGCACCCAGGCAGGAAACACTCGCCACCTGGACCCTTTCATTTATCGTTTTAAAGCAGAAAACACTTCAAGGTGTGCAGCATGTGCAACACTCACCCCAGGAGGACGTGAAACAGAAGTAATGGCAACATTTTGAGACTTGTTTACATGTTTACTCACATGTCAAAAACTCACTAATCGTTAAAAAGTAACAAAAACACAACGTTTAAGCACCACACCGTTACAGGAAAGTGCATTAAGAGTGGAATTAAAGTGCCGGAAGTGCTTATTCCTCTGCCCAGCTGATTAATGACTAACCTCACGTCACATTTCATGTTTCAGGTTAAATTTTAAAGGTCATAACTCTTCACCTGTGGCAGGCAGGCAGCAATATATTGATACTTCGCCCACTGATCACTTCTATCGGCTTAATTAATCACCTTTAAACACTTGTAACAGTGTTAAGTGTGGGACGAAGGAAACGATTTTAAACCGCGCTGCGCAAACCGGAACGCGAGCTCACCTGTGCGCGATGTGCGCGCGCGTCTCCGCTTCGTCACTGAAGTTGAAAACGGGCAGAAACAGGCTAATGACCACAAACCCACCGTTTAAACCTTCACACTTTCTGTTCCTCCCTTCTTCTCCTTCCTCTGCTACCTCCTCGTTAACTGACAGCGCGGTCCATCGGCGCGAGACTCGGCGCAGGAGCAGAAAGCCCCGCCCCTTACCTCGCTGTTTAGACTCCAAGTATGGCGCGGCCGCTTCCGGTCGTAACCCGAAACCGCCGACACGCCTCGGGAGTGACGCGGCGGCTCACCTGAAAGTCGGCCCCGCTCGGGAATCTCCGTCCGGAGGAGAACGGGAGGTACGGGGGCCCGTTAGAGCCAGAGGAAGGTTTTAATTGAGGGATTTAAACTCAGGGTTTTTACACTTAATGTAAAGATTTGGATTTAGAGAATAAAAGGTGTGGCGGTGACAGAGGCAGGCAGCGGTGGGGAGACACATGTACACTATGTGCTCAGGAATGGATTACATGTATGATGACATTCATTCTGAGTGAAGTCAGCGTTATTAGCAATGCTTAAAGAAAATAGCCTTATATGGAGGCCATTTGTTGCCCAGAAAAATACGTAATACAGATGTTTCAAAAAGATATATATTTCTTGATAGCAACATGGGACGATTACACAAAGTTACAAATGGTTAGTTGGGATCTTTTAAACTCTAAGCCCCGCCCTTTCATTTGGTAAACATTCCTGGTTGCAGAGATATGGTGATTTCAAAGGGGGTCCATCTTTTTGAAACTCCCTGAATGTATTCGTATTGTATTTTCCCCAAGCAGTCACCACAACAGATTAATCCACATTGGTAATTTGGCAGGTTTTACACCAGATGCCCTTCCTGATGCAACCCTCCATAGTGAGAGGGGCTTGAGTCCCATCCTGGAATCGAACCAGAGATCTTACGGTTGTAATTTCCCCCCTGGGGTTAATAAAGGATTCTGATAAAGTGAATTTGTAAACCACCAATAAAAATCCTAAAAAATAATTTCAAAATAAGATACGTTTTGTTAATCCTACAATGGGGAAATTTAAAATCTTAAAGCAGCAAAATGATAGCAGCAGACTAGTACAATAATAATAATAATAATATAATAATCATAATAATAATAATAGTAAGAATAATACAATGGAGAAAATAAGACAGGGTGGTGATAGGATACCATGTGGCTATTTAAATTTTTTCAAAATATTTACATTTACACTATATTATTTACATACAGTGTATCATTACTTATTACAACATCGTTACATATCTATCTATCTATCTATCTATCTATCTATCTATCTATCTATCTATCTATCTATCTATCTATCTATCTATCTGTTGCAGTGGTTTAAATTTTTTTTTTACATACCCCACACCAGACCAAATCCACATCCCTCACATCAGAACTTTTTCATTTACTAACAATAAAAATGGTTCCATGTGTAATTTTAGGTCCTTAAAAGCACATTTTATCAGGTCAGAGAGGTGAAAGCCAGGATGTGAGGGAATCTGTTGGTTACATAATGGATCCTTAGTTCTCATGTAAAAACATGGAAGACTTTTATGGAGGCCACGAAAAATGATATAAAAATCCCTCAACTAACCAACCAACCAACCAACCAACCAACCATCTACTGCTTTCCAGGGGTCCGGGTCGTGGGGACAACAGCCCAGACTTTCCTCTCCCCAGTCAACTCCTCCAGCTCTTCAGGGGGGATACCAAGGCGTTCCATGGGTATAAACCCAGCCACCAGGTGCTTGCCATCAAGCCCCTCCCCCAGGCCTGGCACCAGGGCCCCTGTGACCCCATTATGGGCAAGGTACACTGAGTCCCTCTATTTTTAAATGCCATCGGGATCCATTTGGACGCCGAGGGCAAAGTGCCCTAACAACAAAGCTCCTGGGCAGAGTTATTATAGTTTTGTATTTTCCAATTAGTTATTATTTTTATTTTGGTTTGAGTTTTTGTTTTGAATTCAGTTTAGTTTCAGTTAGTTTCCAGAGTGGGGTTGCTTGTTTCCGTTTAGTTTTTATTGTTTGAAAATGTCTAGTTTTAGTTTAGTTTTTATTGTTTGAAAATGTCTAGTTTTAGTTTAGTTTTTATTAGTTTCGGTGTTAGTTTTAGTTTTATTAATTATTATAATATGCATGGTATTTGTCAGGGGAAGATTTAAGATGTTTAGATCAGAAATTACAGTACAAACAACACTTTGTGAAGGCAGATGAGTAACAATCATGTAAACACCCTGAGTCTCAATAAACAGAAGCACCAACGCCTCATCAGATACTGAGTGACCAAACTTAAGCCAACTGACAAACACTAAAACTAACAACATTTCCTGTATTTTTTATTTTATTTTAGTTAGTTTTGTGAGCACACTGTTGTTTTAGTTAGTTTTGATTTTTAGTTTAGTTTCAGTTAACTATAATAACCTTGCTCCTGGGATCATGACAACTCGCATATGGAAAAGCCTTAAAGTCTCTTTAGTAGTCATAAATTATCATAATGAATGTGTCATAGCAGATATCCAGTGTTTTAAGTTTACAATTTTCAGCTAAATATATTACAAAGAACTCTAAAAATTTTGGAATTTTTTTTCCAAAAATCAAAACATAAAAATCAAGAATAAAACCTTTGAGGTTGAGCCAGTGGTTGAGATTTTGTGGTACGATAGCTGTTTGGAGAATTCAAGTAGGAAATGTAATGAAGAGCGTCTGGTGCACAACCTCTGCCAAATGACTGACGTGGGTTAGTCTGCTGTGGTGACCCCTGAGGGAAATATACAAGGAGCAGCTGAAGGAGACATCTATTGATGAGATAAAAATGAGATAAAATTTTTCTTGGCTGAATTGGACTGCAGTACCTATTTATTCCACCAGAGGAGGAAGTGAGCATAAAACCCACAACAATAACTTCATGAAAACAAGGAGATTCTGGAAAAAAATAGTTTTTCTTTATTTTGGCAATATCTGGTGGAGAAACTATGGAATTAAAGCATATACTACTGCTACATACTACTACCAGAATGCCAAAAAAGTGGTGTGGTGGCCAAGGGGTACGGTGTTGGTCTTGTAAACCAAAGCTCATGGGTTCAATTCCCATTTATGCCTTCTTTAATCAATAGAGGGAATGTATTCAAAAAGCTAAGTTTTGGTTTAGTGGTATGCCTTGCAAGGAAAAGGCACCTGAATCAACTTGACTTTCCCGTTTAAGCCCCTTTCGCTGAGGCTTTCTTGATAGTGTCAAAGGCAAGGTGGACAAGTGTTAAGGAGTTGGTCTTGTAAACCAAAGATCAACCCCACCCATGCCTTGTTTAGAGTTTGAGCTGACTTGTCAATAAACAATCTCTACTGGGATTTCAGGGATAGTATAAAGGTTCCAGGTGAGTAAGCAGCTCCCCTCTTACCTTGGATGGGGGGGTGTTTGGGAGTGCAGATGTTGGTTTGCCGTTGCAGGAAAGTTGAGGTTACATGTTATGACACAATTCATAAATATTTTTCATGGCTGAGTTGGGGTGTAGTACATGTACATTCCGCACATCAACTAAAAACCCTCAATGATGAATGAATGAAGATAACAAGGCTCTCTTAAAAATTGTTTTTCCTTTTTTAAATTTTAGACTAAATGTGGTGGACAAAATATTGGTTTACAGCACGCTACTGCTGCTGTTAAGATTTAACTGAGGCCCTGCCCCTTCACATCACCATTTGTTATTTCACCTGCTGTTGCTTGAAGTCACCAAATATCCATGACTTTCTACGACCTTTACCGTTTAAGCCCCTTTTGCTGATGGTGATGGGCTTCCATTGTCATATTAGAGGCATGGTGACCAAGTGGTAAGGTGTTAGACTTGTAAATCAAAGAGTAGGTGTAGGTGTTTCTGCTTTGGTGACCTGTACTTTGGTTGTAGTACCTATTTATTCCACCAGCGAGAGATGTCAACACACCAATAAAGCTTCCTTAAAAAGTTATTTCTTTTTCATTTTTTTTGACTACATGTAGTTGTCAAGGGAGAAGTCAGAGGTACATACATATAGCTGAGAAATTATGGAATTACAGTACATACTACTGCTGTTGTTAAGATTTAACTCAGGGCTCGCCCCCTTTACATCATCATCTGTTATTTCATTTGCTGTTGCTTGAAGTTGTCAAATGTCATTGATGTTCTGTGGTCCTTTCCTTTTAACCCCCCCTTGCTGATGCTAATGGGCTTCATGCTTTGAGTCAAAGGCATGGTGGCCAAGTGGTAAGGTGTTGGTCTCGTAAACCAAAGATCGTGGGTTCAACCCCCATCCATGCCTTGTGATGTCATTTTAAGCTGTGGAGTATGAGATTGGATTACTTTATTGTCATTTCAACTACGTATAAATACACAGTGAAACAATATAGCGTTCCCCCATGACCTGGTGCCCCATACAAGGGTAATGCCGGCCTGCCTCCGGCCCAGCACAACACCCTGCCCGCGATGTCCTCTTCCCTGGCCACCGGCATCAGGCAATGCTGAGGACTGAAGGCCCAGTCCACGCAGCAAGCTGAGATTGGATCCCCCAGAAACCGTCCAGCTGCAGCATCAGCCCTGCGATGATACTCTCCCCGGAACCCAAAAACTTTGGTTTCCCGGATGCTGCCTGGCAGGTCATGTAAAACAACGCTGCCGGATCGCCAGTTAGCATCGTCTGTAGACAGAGCTACGACGGCCTCTGGTCATCCTCGAACCTACAACTTTTGAACATGAACACCACCACCATCCTGGCGTCCACACACCCGAATACCGGGTCAAAACTGGGTCAAAACAGGGACAATCACAGGGATACAAGCACCACCTTGGTTCTGGAGTGGCCGCGCGCTGCTGTCACATGGTACTGTGATTAGATGCCACCATCTCAGTTGGTAAAATTTCGTCCATCCTAGATATTTAGTCACTAACTGTAAGTGGTATTACTGAAAACTGCAAGCATTTAGGAACTGCAGCAACTAAACCACCAAGTGGCAGATAAGACAGAGTGGGGCTGCTGAGCACTGAGGTACATACAGGAGTGCTTAGAAGTTGCCAAAACTCTGCTAACTCAAAAACTGCAAAGTTTCAAACCTCTTCTGGGATTACTATCAACACAAAAACTGTGTGCCAGGAGCTTCATGGCATGGGTTTCCATGACCGAGTAGCTGTATGCAACTCTTACATCACCAAACACAATGACAAGTGTTGGACAGAATGATGTAATGCTCACTGCTCCTGGACTCTAGAGCAGAGGAAATGTATTCTTTGGAGTAAGCCCCTGAGTTCCAGTGAAGCAAATTCTTAATGCTTCATCTTACCAAGTTACTAAGGACAATTCTGTGCTTCAAACTTTGTGGAAACAGTTTGGGGAAAGCCCCCTGTTCCAGTATGACTGTGGCCCAGTGCACAAAGCAAGCTCCATAAAGGCATGGTTGGATGAGTTTGGTGTGGAACAACTTGACTGATCCACACAGAGCCCTGACCTCAATCCCACCCAACACCTTTGGGATAAACTATAACTGAGATTGTGAGCCAGACCCTCTTATCTATCATCAGTATTTGACCTCGCAAATGATCTTTTGAATGAATGGGCAAAAATTTTCAAACTCCAAAATCTTGTAGAAAGCCTTCCCAGAAGATAGAGAGCTGTTATAGTTTCAAAGGTGGCTCAACTCCATATTAATGCATATGCAGCGTGGTGGTTAGCACAGCTTCTCACAGCAAACAGGTCTTAGATTTGAAACCTCTGGCCAGTTGGGGCCTTTCTTTATGGAGTGTACAGGTTCTTGTTGGGTACTCTGACTTCCTCCCACAGTGTGCTGATTTGGCTGATTTGGGGTGTAGTACATGTAAACTCCACCAGAAGAAAATGTCAGCTAAAAACCCACAATGATAACTTAATGAAGTTAGCAAGGATCGATTCATTAAATTTATAAACACTTTATAACTTAAAAAGGATCCCTTATAAAGTGTTTTTCCTTTTTCTTTATTTTGACTAAATGTGGTGGATTAACTATGGATTTACAGAAATACTACTACTGCTGCTAAGATTTAACCTAGGACCCGGCCCATTCACATCACTTTCTCTAACATTTGCTGTTGCATGAAGTCGCCTAAGATCCATCCTAAGACCTTTGCGGTTTAAGCCCCTTTTGGTGATGCTAATAGGCTGGCTTTAATGTGATGAAGATATGTGGGCCAAGTGGTAAGGGATTGGTCCTTTAAATCAGAGAACATGGGTTCAATCTCCATTCTTTCTTTAATTTTTCCCTTTTCTCTCTTTGACTAAATGTGGTGGAGAAACTATGGAATTACAGTACATACTACTGCTGCTGCTGCTAAGATTAAACTCAGGACCCGCCCCCTTCACATCACCATCTGTTATTTCACCTGTTGTTGCTTGAAGTCACCAAATATCCATGGCCTTTGTCCTTTTTTGCTGATGCTTTCTTAGCAGGGTCAAAGGCATGGTGGCCAAGGGGTAAGGCATTTGTCTTGTAAACCAAAGCTCAAGGGTTCAATCCCCATCTGTGCTGCTGAGAACAATTTAAGCTAATGAAACTTTTCATGGCTGACTTGGGGTGTAGTACATGTCCCTTTTTTGTTTTTTTACTAAATGTGGTGGAAAAACTTTGGAATTACTGTACAGTACATACTACTTCTGCTGCTAAGATTTAACTCAGGACCCTCCCCCTTCATATTGCATCTTATTTCACTTGGTGTTGCAAGAAGTCGCCAAATGTACTTGATGTTCTATAGCCTTTGCTTTTTAAGTCTCTTTTGCTGACACTAATGGGCTGGCTTCATGCTATCTTAGGCATGGTGTCCAAGTGGTAAGGTGTTGGTTTTGTAAACTAAAGATCATGGGTTCTGTCCCCATTGATGCATTGTAGGGTCACTTTGAACCACTGAAGGGATACAAGCTTTGCTTGGGTTTGTCTAACATATCAGAAGGTTCCTCTTTCATTCTGTTGTAGTGACCTCTCAGGGAAATTTCAAAAGGAAAACTTGGTTATATATAGAAAGGTAATCTGCGGAGTTGCCATGGTAACCGTGACCAAGCTGGCAGCGTAGTGTGGGAGCTCTGTACGACCGTGCACAATTTAATCTAAACTCCCGAATAAATAGCACTAACTTTGAAAATTAAACCCGTACTGGTATGCCAAAACCCTCCGCAACCAAACAAAGCGGCATGGCTACTCGGAGACTCGGAGGTGCCAATGAAATAACTCCAACAGGTATAACGGCTAACGTTAGCGGAGAAGCTAGTGCCAATAGCAAGGCTGGTGAAGCGGACGCTCTGAATGTGGTGAAGTCACTTATGACAGATTTTGGAACAGAGTTGAAGTCACTCCGGGCAAACTCTGAAACAGAGTC
>VUQH01080039.1:0-14801 GCA_015106775.1 Etroplus canarensis | reverse complement strand
TACCATCTGTCCCTCCACATTCCTCTCCTAAATACCATACCTACCCAACACCTCCTCATCCCCTCTGTTCCCTTCATCTACATGCCCATTGAAGTCTGCTCCAATCACCACTCTCTCTCCCCTGGGAATACTCTCTACCACTTCCGGAGGCGGTCGTTGTTAACCCGGGCCGCGACCAATCCGGTATGGAAGTCGTGTTATGAATCCGCATATTTGATTTGGCAAAGTTTTTATGCCCTTCCTGACGCAACCCTCACCATTTACCCAGGCTTGGGACCGGCACTAGGACTACACTGGCTTGTGGGCCCCTGTGGCTGGTTTGTGCATGAGCTGTACTATTCTATAAAATAGCACAAAACATAGTCATCACTGAAAAAAATGCAGAAGTGATGCTGTACTTTACTTTTGTATGTTTGTTGCTCAGGTCTAATTGGGTGAAATAATCCCACTGCAGATCTAGGACGTAATAAGATTAAACATCACCACCAGAAGTGGACTGTTCTAGACTATCAGATTTACACTCCAGTCCCATGCGACCTGTTTATTTTCAATTAGGTTTTGAAAATGAAAAATGTTCTGGCAGAGTGTGGGGGTGGAACAACACCTCTCTGAAAGTCTGCCATGGCCTCCTGCTCATGTTCACACTCATCCACTGTAGAAACTCCCACTTTCCACATACAAACGCACACACGCGTTACATATTCTGTGTTGATTTCGTTTTTGTTTTTTTTTGTTTTTTAAAGAAAGATTGCAGCAAGATATGTACAGTCTATAAGCACACAGAAATAAGCAGCATACATGTCTGTTGTGCTTGAGGTTATATAGACGATTCCAGTGAGAGTTTAAAGTTGAATTTCATGAATATTTAAAATTCAAATAAAAATAGGTAGGCATTTTGCATAGAACAAGCATGCCTACAACCAAATTAAGTGTTTTGACATTAAATGCCAAAGCCATAGCATTATCAGTGAAGAAAAGCTATTTACTTCACCAGAGTTAAATGTTTGCTGTATTGCACAACAGCATAGTTCAGTTTTGTGCATGTCAGTCGGTTCTCATTGCATTTGACTCTCATCAGAAATATCCAACATGACTGCAATAATTGTGTTCACTCAGGAAGAATTGTGTCAGGGGGGTTAGGCAGGATTTCCACTACTTAGAGCTGATTAGTGAACAGCATCTCAGAGTATTCATTACATATTCTGAAATACCTTGTCTGACCTCATGTTAACATTTTGAGCAATTGGTCAGGAAGGTGTAAAACACATATTTAAAGAGAGACAGTTTAAATCATTTCAACTGAAATAATTATTGAAACAAACTATTAAACCGGGCAGAATTAATGTGAGCCACTGGAGGGTGTTTCAGATACCCTTTGGTGGCAAAGCAATGAAGTAGTTTCAGTTCAATTCAGTTTCAATTAAAAGTTTGTATTGAAGCAAAAGATGAAAATAGTTCATGAGCAGATGGAAAAAAATAGGAAAAATATATAGAGGAAAGAAAACCTAGATCAGAAACATCATGTCAGATATGCCAATATTTGAACAAAGTGAAATAAAATCATTCAAAAACAAACAAAATAATAATATAAATAAAAAAAAACACATTTTGGAGACTCACAAAACATCTATCCACTAAGTTACTCTTTATATATAAAAGATAGATGTAACCAAACTAGACGTGCCTTAACCTATTCTTTCTGCTGGTCCAACGGCGTCAACTCCTGCATTTGTGAAAAGAATTCCTGTTGTATAGAAGTCTATAGGAAAATGAAACAGCCACACTACTCTAATTATTCTCTTATTTAACTGCTCTAATTTATGGCCAAATTAAACAATTTGTTATTTTGTCCCGATTGCTGGTTTCAAGTCTAAAATATACAACATGATACTGATTTTGTAAATTATGGTCCACAACTGACCAAGAGGGATGAGTATGCCTACTTTATGATCAGTGTGGGGTGTAATAAGTTTCAAAGTAACGCTTTACTGTAATTCAGTCACATGTTTTTTTCTGTAACACAGTAATAGAAGGTATTACTATTAAAAAAAAAATCATTAATCACATTATAGTAACCAGTCAAACATCAATGTCCTTAGTCATGTTACATCAGTTCTTCAATTATCTGTGCAATGGGCTGTTAAAAAAAACAAAAACAAAACAAAAAAAGCAAACAATCAAACAAAACAAAACCTATTCACTGCATCTAACATGATATTGGTTTTTTGGTGTGCCTGCAAATACATCATGCTAATACACAGCTAGTAGCAAAGAACCCTAGACTCAGAATGGTTTTAAAACTGAGTGTAGCTAAGTGACACAAGCTTGATTATTCACTAAATCAAGTCAAGGATACAATACAATCACTGTGGCCATGGCATTTTTGTGAAGTGTCCTTTAGGTATGTTTTCACCAATTTTACTCTCTGCTTTGTATTAATGCTTAAACACTAAAACAAAGATTGTGTGTTTTCTCATTAAGATAGGAATTTGTGTGAGATTGTGGGCATATGGCCTATGGTTTATATTATCTGGTAATTATGTGACAGTGGTTCTCAAGCGATGTTGGAGAGTAATGTTTAATAAGCTACTTTCCTTATAGTATAAATAAGAAAATAATGCAGTGAATAATGGTTAATGTTTAGTATTTTTAGTAGTAAATCTTACATGGACAAGATGCAACAATGTAAGCATATAGAGTTCTTTGGTTGCTCATTTGCATCCAGCCCTCACTTGTCATGGCTGCTTTTAATGCAATAATGATGACAATGGCAAAAACACCTATCTTTTAGTTATGGACTATGGGAACATATCTGCAAGTGAAATTTGATTTTAAAAGCAATAAATTAAATAACTGCATGTTTTACAAATGAACATGTTTTATTTAAGTTTTTTTTTGAAGATGCGAATGCTTGAATTCATCAGTCTATCTCAGAGCTTCCGGAACATTGCTTGGCAAATATATCAGTGTACCAATCTGCACATGTTCATGAAACCCAATCCAAGGGAAAGCAGAAAACTCATTGAACGAGTGATGCTTGGCTTCTCTCAGCCTCTATTGATCTGTTCTCTAGATGAGGGCAAGGTGAAAGGCACAGCCCTCAAATGCATACAAGGAAGATGGCAGAAAGAGGAAGAGGATGATGACAGATAGAGGTAAAATGTTGCAGGAGGAAGGAAAGCAAGTAGAATGTGTAAAATCAGTACACATTCTACTTGAGGAGAGAGAGTGAGAAGAGGATCTGAGGGGGAATAACAAGCAAGGGATCTGAGATAGAAAAGTAAAGAATATGTAAAGAAGAAATATGTAACAAGGCATTTAATTTAAAATAGACAGCACATGTGGCTGTGTAAATGACATACCTACACTTCAACTGCTTTCAGTTTGCAGATTTAAGTTATGTCTCCTCTCTGCACGTTTTTACTCAATTCTGTACACGTCTTGTTTCACCCACTGATCTACCAGTATGTCTGCACCAACAAAAATGTGTTTTATTGATGGTAAAAGCTCATCTGTACACTCTAGAGTGTCAGGGCATCAATGAAAATACATCACAGAGAGGAAGCAGTCAACTTCAGCCTCCACACTGATAATAAATCTGAGGGTGAGAGGGCCTTGTAGGGTATGAAAAAAAAAATACTCGTTCTCACTGATGAGAAAGGTACGTGACGCAAAAGGACACTCCATCTAAAATGGGTCTCTGTCAGTACAGAAATGAAGGAGTAGAAGCGGCAGCAGAAAGGAGAGAGGGAGATTAGCAGTGGATATGAGAAGGACAACAGATGAGCAGTTGTCTCCGCCACTGAATCATATTCTCCAAGCCTATCAACAAGACACTTGGAAAATGCAGTTAAGTCCAATCTAGGGATTAAAAAAAGAAGTAGAGTGAACAACTGAGAAATAGACCGAAGTGTAAAAGGGAGAAAATTTGAACAGCTTCTACTGCAGACCAAGAGAGAAGGAGAGCACTAAAAATCAGGAAGATGAATTTCTGTTGGCCTTCAGTTCTGCAGACAATCCAACACTCAGCTGACCTCTGCATGGCTTACGGTACCATTTTACTTTCCTGTTTTATTTGTGGTAGCTATTCGAGCCTTTCTGTTGTGGGCCATTCTTTGTTTCTCTGCTTCAAGCAAACCACTGTCTCCAATGTAAAATGAAAATCCATCATTTTAGCACATCATTTTCAAGTCCTGGGTTATTAAATAAAACACAAAGTTATGATCTAGCATTGAGTAATTAATACAATAAATAGAACCAGAGTTATAAGTAGAAGTAATATAGACCTATTTGCAATTTCTGAACAAATAAAGGAAGAAAAATGTTTTTAGCATTTTTGCTGTTAAGATGATCTAGTTGTTTGCTGCAGGCTTGCAGGGAACAAAATGTTTTCACAAGGTTTGGTCTAATGTGGTGACACTTTATTTAATTTCATCAGGTTGCCACATGTGACTATAAGTGCCTAAGCATAGACTTCAGCTCTTTTTATACAGTGCACTGCTGACTGAAAGAACAGAAATACAAGTTTACACTGCTGTAAAGAATATATTGCTTCTTTTCAGTCTACAGTCTTGTGTGTACAACCCTGTCATGAAAACTTGGTGGAATACAAGGCCTTTTTGTAAACTTTTCACCTTGTGCACAACAAAAATTTCATATCTGATTATATAATTTTATATTGATGATGATGAGTATTACACTTTTACTCTGAAAAACAACTACTCTATCACCATGTTTGTGCAACTGCTATGCATAATCTTTGGGTTCTGTCTATTATTTTATTTATCTTATGGATTTTCAACACTAAAAACATCATTAGGTTTAATCTGGTTGTTAAATATCCACAGCTGAATTGCTAATGTATTAATAGCTATCAAATTTTTAGCTTAATAAATATTAGTTTTTCAAAAATGATGTGATTGGGTACACAGTGGTGCACTGGAATGCTGACAAGTGCCATAGCTGAGATCCCCAAGACCCCTTTGGACATTACAGATCTCTGTGTTAACAGTCTGAGCATTGCTGTCAATTTCACAGCACATAAACTTGTAAATGTTGAACTAAACAATGAACATTTCCTGTTTGTCAATGAGCATCTCCTGATGTTATACACTGACAACGGGGACTCTTTTACTGATAGCTAGTGCTTGGTCTCCGGGTGACCACTGGAGACCCAGCTCTTATTGTGATGATGCTCGACATAAAGCGAACAAAAGTTTAATATGTACTCTCTACGCACGTTTGAGGTCCATAGTAAAATTAATGATGGACATTCAAGTGGTTAAAACAGGACTTTAAGGGCACAATAAAAAAAAAGTGATGGATGGACAGTGAGACAGCTTTTTAAGCCAGGCTTGACCAATTTTAAATTATTATTATTATTATTATTATTATTTATTTGCTGATATTTTTTAAATTAAATCTGGCAAGTGTATGGAAAACAGGGGAAAAAGTCACAACATATCCTCAGGTGGCACTGCAATGCACAATTTAGAATTGGCATCCTTTGGAAAATATGGGAACTAGTTATTTTATGTACAGCTTGAAATACCCATTTAATAATTACAGTAGGTTATTGCTTGTGCAATTAAAAGTACTTAGTGCTTTTCAGTCTACATATAAGGTGATATCTAATATAAGGTAGCATCTAATGCATAATGTCCCTTTTTTCAAATGAACTGCTTGGTAGTAAAGTGAAAATTTGTTCATTTATGGCAGAAGACACTCAACAGATAAAACACTATACAACAGTACAAGTGACAAAGTGTTACTTTATTAAAGGCCCTACTTTAAGACCAGAACTGGTAATTATAGTGTCATAACATTACAAAATATTAACAGTCTTATTTAAGCCATGTCCAGTTTAATTAGATCAGATCAAATAACCTGAGAAGTGAAGCCCATGAATTAGACACAAAACGCAATACTATTTAAAAGCATTTCTTTTAGACCAAAGCACAAAAAAGGAGATGGGGAGCTGATTCTCTGCCTTAAAACAATTTTACAGCAGTCATGTCACAAAGCTCCCTTGGCACACAGTGATTTGTAATTTGTAATTATAAGAATTGATTAAACTGACCTCACTGGGTTACAATTTATTTTAAAAAAAATCCAATTATTTAGACCATTGAGGCTTTCAGCTGACAGATTACAAATCTGCAATGCATATCTAGGAAAGAGGACACACAGCCATCTCTTTCCAGGGGTCAGGTGGTATAAAAACACTGTCTCCTTTGAACAAAGCTGTCAAATTTCTGTGGATGTCTAAAACCAGCACTGATTTCCTCACGATACGTGTCACATAAGGTTTAATGCCCCCTCCTGCCTAGTGACACCTCTTTTTAATGTTCTATTCCTTTTAAACAAAAAGAGACTGGATAAAAAAATTTACTTAGGCCTAACACAAAAGCAGAGGTGAGGGAGCAATATACATCACTGGCATCCATTACATCTGTCACCACTTACTAATAACTCTCAAAATGTCACTCTCCTTTGGTTTTAATCACATACTGCAGTAACACTACTCAATTTGTTTGTTAGTTTGTTTCCACAGACTCTCAGTTTGTCGACAGGCTGGCATGCTGTGAGTTATGTGACCCCATTTCGGAGCTGCGATAACTAATAGACATGCATCAAAATTCATATCTCTTCTAAGGACCTAAATTATTTGTGTAGCTTTTACCACGCAAATTAAATCTTACAAAGATGTGTGTTTTGCTGCGTGGCTCCATCTATCTTAGTCTGCAGCAGTAATTAGATTATCACTCAGTTGATGAGCTTCCATCACATGGCCACCCATTTAGTCAACTACGGTATGTCCACACAGAGACATAAACACACTCAGACACACACCCACTGCCTTTTCTTCAGACAAAATTTCTAATCATACCATATAGTATTGAAGACATTTGATTTAAGCCCATATTTACTGGATGAATAGTAAATTAGAGCATACTATGCACCTGCTTGGCACAAAATGCTGTGCCCGTGTTTTGTCACTAAAAACGAAATAATTGAGATGTTTATTTGTAGCCATGTGACTTGTGTTCTTTAATTAATTTGATCATTACCCCAAACCTAACTTGGGAAAGCCTTAAGCTGCACACAGTATGATATGCGCAGTATAATATGCATGAATTGAATCGTGCCTAGCGGTTGAGAAAGAAAGGAGAAAAACAGATTGTGAGAGCAAGAGAGTGAAGTGAATAACAGAAATGAAGAGGAGGAGGCACAGTTAGTGATGTTATTGATGAGTGTGACTATTGATGAGTCACTCTTTTTCCACCAACCTGGCCATCCTTCAGACCAGCTTTAATCAGACTAAGCCTAATCAATAGTCAAAATAGCAGCAAGGACTAAAGAGTCCTTGCTGTGTTTTATTTTAAGGAACACAGAGCTTTATAAATGGAGAAAAATAAAATTTAGCCACCTGAATCCCAAATCACAATAATTGCAGTTCCTCATCACTTACTGTACACATACCTCTATGAATTCAAAGGCCTTTTTGGAAGGGAACTCATATTCAGAAATGTCAGATCCTTCTTTATTTGATTGTATCAGAAGATTATCTAAAGCTTCCATAAGCAAAAGGAATATTCAGCAAAGTCAGATTTATGCCACGTTTGTATCTGAAAACACTCTGAAGACAAGGTCTAGGTCAATACAGGGGATAATGAATAACACAAATGTAAAAAGAATAATCTGTGGTTGAAAGGTCAACACTTGCAGATAAAATTTTGATGTAAGATTTTATTTCAAGGAAAGAAAGGAAAGAGCACACAATATCAAGAAACTCTAATCTAATCTTTTTGGAAGCAAGAGAAGAAGAAGGCTTGGATCACATCTTTCAGGCAAGCTCTGGGGCCTGATCTTGGTATGTAACTTATTCAGGACATCATCCCTGTTTCACAGCTGGCTCACAAAACAATCTATCTTCAAACATCGGACAATCTGCCTCGCCTTTTCATGCTATTCTGTAAACACAAGTGAAGAAAAATGTGGGGGGAGTAACACATTAGAGGAAGAGATTAGAACGATGTTATCTACATCTGCGCATAGCCCTATCCAAACTATTAATCAAAGATTCATTTTCCCCTTCATCATGAGGACTGTTAAATCCTTTAGGAGATGAGAGAATTAGTACATCTTTACCTCTGTAAGCTCTTCATTTCTGCAGATTTAAACAGCATAGTGTCAAAGCTGGCACCCGACCAGCAGCCTCACTTTAAAAAAATTTTTTAAAAAAGGCATTAGTCTCTTAATCTTTCCTTTTTTGTGTGTGGCAACAGGAGTGTTGAAACTAAGCTACAACTACTCACAAAGTTAAGATTGTGAATAAATCAAATCCGCTCAAGCAGCTTATAGATGCAGCAAGATTGCTGTGAATGCCATGTAAAAGAGTCCACCTTATCTTGTTTATCAAATGTATGAAAGGCTCCGGTTTTATAGATATCTTGCATGATGTTGTGAAAAGAAAACACAACTGTCAGTGTTTACTGATAGCCATAATGGTAAACATTCCCATACACATGACAAACAAGTGCAACTCCCTTCCTTTCTTGAATCCTATGAGCCAGTTTTTGTTGTAATTGCTGAACCAATCTTGGCTTGAATAAATCTATAAACATAGCTGTGCTGTTTCTACTATACAGCAGTTTGTTGATAATGTTTGCAGCATTCTGTGTACTGAAACCAATAATTGCCAGTTGGAATATGTTGGTCGGGAGCACCTTGAAAGTGATTGTTTTAGTCACAAACTGTGATATGACTCTGTTAACATGTGAGCGCTACACACAAGGACAATTATTTCTATTGGCCATGCACATATGGGGTAGTTAGTCTGCCAATTTCAAGCCTCTGCCTCTGTCCTAGATCTTGAAGGATAATAGAGTCAGTAATTATGATGTGTTCATTTTAATGTGGTTTTATTGACGAGAATGCTAACAGCTCAGCCTTCGCCCCCCAGTTGTAACTGCTTGAGAGAACAGCTTTGTGTCAAATACAATGTCATATCTAATTGAGTTGCAAACAGACATAGGTAATAAATAAATAAAGATGCAGAGGTATGCTGAAATCCAATTCAGCTGTATAAAATAAATTATGGCGCAGGCATTAGAAGAAGGATAATACAAGAAAACAAATAAAATATCACAAGTATATATCAAAAAATGCCCTTTCTTATTACACTGACAGAGACAAAAGAAAGCAGTGGAAGGTCAAGGATCAAAGTTTCTTAGATGAGAGGTTCCCTATTCTTCCATGTAAATTTCCCGACAGTATCTATTATGTTCACTTTTTGATTTATTCAGTCATGTAAAATATTCAACAGAAAAATGTTTAATGTCAAAGGGTCATATTCTGGTTATATTCATTTGATGACATCCTTAAATTATGCCATGTAAAGGAAATACAAGACAAATAAAACAAGAAGAAATTGTCTTTTCTTTTACTTTTTTACTGTCCTTCCTTATGCTTCGTATTAACATCTTTATAGATGCGATGATCGATCTGACAATCTCTTCATCACTGCACTTCACTCTGCACAGTAAGTGTTTAACATCCTTTTATATCACACGTCTTGATTTCTGTCCTCTTCTTGTCCTTTATATCTTTTTATGTCTATTACTCAAATGTTCTACCCGTGATTCCTAACCCCCATTTCTGCTTTTTGTTTTTCGCTCCCTCCCCTTGAAACTTTAAGGTCATGGTCAACCATTTATAACCATGTGCTTTAAATGCTGCTAAACCTTATCTCTGAATGCTTTATGGCTGCTTCATGACCAGTGGCATAAAGCCATAGTACTCCAGGTGCTACAGGAGACTACAGATCTTTATATCTCTCCTTTTCTCTCGTCCTTTCTGTTGGTCTGTCTGTGTCTCTCATTCTCTCTCTGGATGGTACTTTGTGTTACGCAGTGCATCATGCATCAACCCCACTTCTCAGTACACAGGTAGGCGCGTTACAGATGAGGCTTTGACAAATAGAGATAGGGATGGCCGATCACATGATTCAGTCAGCCCACATCCTGTGTGCTCCCTTTCGAAGGACACTGACGTCATGGGCAGAGTCAGAGCTGGTGCAATGGCTGTGTCAATGTCACCTTATGTTCTGCTTAGCTGTTAGCGTAGTGTGGTGGGAGCCACTGTTGCTGTCGTTACTGGCCTGGCAGCCTTGAATATAGCAAGGTGGAAGCAGCAGAGTGAGTGACAAGTCATCCTAAACTGCCACTTTAAAACCTGCTGTGGCTAATGATGTGTATCTACAAGTGACATGTGTGTGAGGCTATATGTGTGGCCCTGCACATGTTGAGTGCTTGTGCACCATTACATCTATGGGTATCACTTTTAATGTGCTTTCATTTAGTTTAGCAATAAAGACATTGTCCATTAACCTCCTAATATAAATTTAATCTATTTTAACCCTTTGGTAAAGGTCAAACCACAGAATAATCTAAATAATGACCAAATAATGTTGTTTAGCATGCACTTTTTCTTCCATTTCATGAGCATGCTATTAATTTATACTGCGTATTATAATAGAATACATGTTCATGCTGAATAAATATGATACTTTAGCCCAAAGGAGTAAGTGTGGTGTATGATTATGGACAGTTAGTCACAAAAACTTTAGTTTATCTCTGATTGTAAATTGATGCAATCAGTAAACAGATATTTGCTCTCCATCCTGTGTGTTTTGAGAAAGATGCACTTTTTTTGATGACAGCACACATTTGCTGTGGTGTCATTTTAAAAAACCTCATGCAATGTCCCAGTCTTTATTTCTATCCGTAATTACATTAATTTTTCACCTAAAAACTCTGTGTACAGTCTTCTCCAGCACATCTAAAAGATTCTCATTGTAGTTAAGGTCTAGACTCTGTGGTAGCCAGTCCATGTGTGACAGTGATGTCTCATGCGGCTTTCATAATTTGAGCCTGATGAATTCTGGCATTGTCATCTTGGAATATGCCCCTGCCATTAGGGGAGAAACACTTCTATTGATGGAAAAATCTGGTCATTCAGTATATTCAGGTAGTCAGCTGACCTCATTTATTGTTCTTACAAAGTTGTCAAATCTAGAACTGACCAGTCGAAGCAACCATGGCAGATTTTAGGCATGATGGGTGCATCACTTCATTTGCCTCTCTTTCTGCCCTGATGCACCCATCACTGTGGAACAGGGTAAATCTGGACTCATCAGAGCACATGATCTTTTTCCATTGCTCCAGAGTCCCAACTTCAGGTCCCCTAGCAAACTGAAGCGTTTTCCCCCCTGAATAGCCTTACTGAGAAGTGGTCCTTTTAAAGCTACATAGCTGTTTAGTCCCAATCCCTTGAATTCTTTTTGAATTGTGCATGTGGACATGCTTTAACTTTCACTATAAAACATAGCAGTGAGTTATACTGTTGATTTTTTATTAATTTATTTTCACACATTATTTGAGTTATCTTTCATAACAATCATTCAAGATTTTTTGCAATCATATTTTTTACTCAAAGGTTATGGTTTACCATTGTCTGCAGGTTTTAATAATGTGCTGGAACCCCAAGACCACTTCAGAAACCTCATTAACTGTTCACTTTGCTTGACCCTTCTGAAACAGAGTAACATCTTCTCTATTATGATATGATATGTCTTGTAACATGGCTGTTTGAGAAATGAGAAGCTATATGACTTCCTAGCAAACATGGTTAAAACCATATTGTTGTCAACCCAGTCAAAACTGGTCGTGGTACGAAATCAAAACATGAGCAGCAGACAGTAGAATTCTGAAGTGAGGTTGGGTCAGACCAGCTCTTACAGAATAAGAAAAGTAAATCACATAATTGCAATACAGAAATTAAATGCGTCTTTCTTTGTATTTTTAAAATTTATGCCCTTTGTCTCTCTTTTGTTCAGTGTTGTGTTGTCTGTTCTGTTAGGTGCTTCTCACATCAGGTCATTTCATGCCATGTCATCTTTTGACTTCTCCTCATGCTTCGTGCCTTGGTTTTGTACTTACTGGACTTTGTTATTTTGATGGACTTTTATCAGCTTTTTAATAAAGCTCGACTTTCGTTCAGCTCACCATATCTGGCCTTGGTGTTCTGCCCTTCGGGTCCACATCTTGTCCTGAACCCTGAAAGAACTATTTTTCTACCATGACATGGCATTGACAAAAAACCTCCAGGCAACGTGTATTCAACATTGAAATGTTTGCTGGGTTAGAGTTGAATACATTTCTGGCAGTTGAACTATAATAATCAGTACAGTGATTATCCAGTGGAATGCTCTTACCTATTTGCTTACTTAAATCCAGATTTTGGTGAGGTAGTGTGAGTAAGTACTTATAAATGTTCATGAATTTTTCTGTAGTACTGAGTGTATATGTGCACGTGTTGGTGAGATAGAAATATGTAGGGACTGCACATGCACATTCATTTACGCTTGTACCACTGTGTGGTGGGAATACTAAACAACTGTAGCGAAAAGCCCTCGAGCCACTGTCAAAATTATCTTCTGTTGCAAGTCCCTGTAGCGTTGCTTGGCTCTATCAAGAGCCTGTGGGTTGGACTCACAGTTGTGCCTCTGCCTGAAACTTGGACAAACAGTCTCACCACAAACTTACTACAGCCATACCTTTTTGCAGACAACTGGTGAAAAACAAATAAGTAGATCAACAGTCATGAAGTCAAATTTAACAAATGAGTTATGGCAGCTTGTATGGGGCTGTTTCTGCCTGTCTCTTTCTATTTCTGCATTGCCATACCCAGTTGCCAGGATACCACTGTGTAATGCACAGTCCTAATTGTTTTGACTGAGTAACAAGCTGTTTAATAAAGGCACCTTGTACAATGTTGTGATTCATGTCATGCACACGCTCAGTGCATTAAATTGAGGAAGGAGTGAAGGTGCTAGTGGTGGAGTTTCTATATGTTCCTCTAGGTAAAAACAGGTATATGCAAGAGATCATCTTGTGCTAGGCTTAAACCAGCTGTAATGCCAATAAATCGTCAGACCACACTCATCATCAAACACACACTTGTAAAGCTCCATGACTGTATGACTATTTTCATACATACACTGCAGCCTTGAACTTTTCACAGCACTACAGAACCTTTATATGAGAATGCAAATATCCAAACCAGAGGAGACATTTAATAGATTTTACACTGCCAGCTCACTTTAGCAGAGTCAGTGCAATGTTATGTTTATGCAATTTCCCTCCTATAAGTATTCTGATACTGATTAGATTGTTCCCAGGTGAAAGAAGCACAGGTAATTATCCCATGAAATCACGGTGAGTAAGTGGGTATCATGTAAACTCTACACATGCAACCCTCTTGCCTAAAGCAAATGTATTCTCAGGAGTGAAATCTTAGGTGGAGAAGCTTCAGTTATGTGCGACGTACGGAGAAGGGCAACTGCAGACAATGTCCTAACTTGATTCTCCTGACTTTGTCACAGCTCATGTGTGAGAGAAGCTTTTCCTTACACAGCTGTAGTGCTATTGTGTCAAAAAAAAAAAAAAGAGCTGTCCACAGACAGACAGACAGACAGACAGATATGAACACCTGGTAATGTAGTATTTCAGGGGTGCCTCCTTTGTGGTAGTTTCCAATACAGACACACACTATTTTCACTCACAAGGTGAAAATGTAATACCAGCATCACTGTTGCAGCTGTTAATAAACAGGTACATCTGTTACAATAGTCATCTCAAAACCAACATGAGTGTGGAACACTCCTAATGTGTGCACAACTACACTCTCTCTCTTTCTCTCCCACTCACTCACTCACACACTCTCTCTCTTTTAAACTGTTGAAGTGGCAGTTTTAGTAATATGTATAAAATTATGTTGGTTTCATTTTGATAAATTCAACAATTTCACAGTTTTTTTCTTTTCTTTTCTGTAGTGGATTATGTCTCTTACACTTGAGCCATATCCCAGCAAGGAACCACACATGCAGGATGTGTTCATTCTAGGTGTCTGAAACTTACCAGGATTTTTCAGTTGCTGTGAACTAACAATGGCCATGAACCAAAAAAAAGAAAAAATATATGACAGTGTTAAGGTGTGATATCTCTTTGGGCTTTGATCCTACTGCTTTTTGTTCCATCTTTCTCCTCAACCCATTTTTCAATTAATAATATCAGCCAAAATACATTGAAATTCCAGGAAGGAAAAGGCTGTGACTTTGTTCATTATTTTACATGGGTTTTTGATATCCTACAAAATGTCTACAGAAAAGAACCTACTGAATTTCAATTTAACTGAAAAAAGTAAATTAATATTTTATAATTAGGTTTGTATTAGAATTAAAGTAACATTACAATCTGCATTCAGTTAAACTCATCTAAACATGGAATGTGACATGAAAGAAAAGAAAAAAATATGACTGGCTCCTCTGATACCCTCCACCCCCAACCCACCAATGTCATTGGATTACAACCTGGATTCCAAAAAAGTTGGGACATTCTTTAAATTTGAACAAAATGAAAACTAAAAGACTTTCAAATCACATGAGCCAATATTTTATTCACAACAGGACATAAATAACATAAATGTTTAAACTGAGAAATATTACAATTTTATGCACAAAATGAGCTCATTTCAAATTTGATGCTTGCTACAGGTTTCAAAGTAATTGGGACAGGGGCATGTTTACCATGGTGTAGCATCTCCTCTTCTTTTTAACACAGTTTGAAGATGTCTGGGCATCAAGGTTATGAGTTTCTGGAGTTTTGGTGTTGGAAATTCATCCCATTCTTGCCTGATATAGGTTTGCAGCTGCTGAAGAGTTTGTTGAATGATGCATC
>VUQH01080037.1:0-21199 GCA_015106775.1 Etroplus canarensis | reverse complement strand
CTCTTATTGAGAGCAGTTTGGGATTTGACTGTTTTGCATCTCTACAGGCTTTGCAACCTTTGGTAGTTTTCTGGCAAATCATTTCAATCAAGTGTCTTTGAAATGGTAAGTTCGGTTCTTTCCACAGATGTTGTTTCCATGCTGAAAGGTGAAGCGTCACCCCACTTTCATGCGCTCTGGAGCAGGGTTTTAACAACCTCTGCACTATGGCTGCATTAATTCTCTCTTCAATTTTGACCAGTTTGTCTGTCCTTGTCACTGAAAAGCATGATGCTGCCACCACCATGCTTTGATGTCAGAGTGGTACAAACCAAACATTACTTGGTATTTTCCAGGAATAGCACTTGGAATCCTGTCTGAATAGTTCAGCTGTGTCTCATCAGATCAGACAGATGTTTTGTTCATGCTTAAAATGCTGATTGGCAAACTCCATGTGTCTTATGCCTTTCAATTTGTGTCTTTTATTTAGCAGTTCCAACAGAAAAGGCCTGATGGACCAGCCCAGTCTCACGGCAGGTCGTAAAATAGTCAATGTAAAATACAATGGGAAGTATAGTCACAAGCATGATTTTCTTCCAGCAAAAGCCGAGAGGCATCACCATGGCAACCAAGAAAACAAAGCCAGTATTTTAACTTGAACCTTTGTCTTTTTTAAAAGCTAACCCAATCACCTTTAATGCCTAAACCGAACCAAGTCATTGTTAGTGGCAAAACATTGCAAAGCAATATATTTTGAAATTAAAAGCATATTTAAAAACAAAGTTTTAAAAAATGAAGTGTAAAAATGTTTGCTGTGTAAGACTCAAACCTTGGTCTGTGCCTTCACTATCCCTACAACCTCCTGATGCTGACTATTTTTGGCTTTTAAAATTCATGTCGAGGAACACGAGAATGCATGTCCAGGGGCACAAATCACTGTATTTACAGTCGTGACTGTTTCACGAGCTGCCATGAGACCAGGTTACATTGACAGAGTGTTATCTAAGATGTTTTCCTTGTTACAGATACTATGCAGGAGACTTTTGATGCTCTGTCACCTCTCTGACCAAGAACTTACTTGACTGATTACTTAGTTGTACTGGAAAGCCAGCCTTATTAGGAATCATGGTGATTTTAAACATTTGCAATTACACTGTTATTGAATCCACTGGTCTTCTGGGAACACGCAAAGCTTTTGAAATGATGACTGAACTATGCCTTGGATTGAGTTTGAGGATCCAGACAGAGTACCATAGCTTCATGGTTTTTGTCCACACTTGCAGTGTGAACTGTGAGACCTTACATACACACACACACACACACACACACACACACACACACACACACACACACACACATGTGGGCCTTGTTAACTATGTCAAGTTCCCTCAGTTTGCAAAAGATGGAGCCTAATCTGGTTGCAAAACCATCCCAAGAACTGTTAAAGCAAATGTGATTGATCAGACGATGATTAGAATGCCACAGCTAAAGGGTCTTTGATCAAGGAGAGGTTTCAGATTTTCAGAAAGCATGTTTTTACTTTGTTTTTGGGTACCTGAGTGTAGATTAATGGGAAAATGTTCACTTTCAGCATGATGAATAGTGCAAAAAGAAAAAGGGTCTGGATGCTTTCTGAAGCAGTGTTTAAGTGTGCTGTGTAAATCATTCCTCCCACTTATTGACCGAATTATCCACTCCTAACACAATTACACTGTCAGAAGTGGCAGAAAATTCCACATGTTTTGCATGACTCATTTTAACTTTGGCTAAACTTTTTGTGAGACAGGCCTAACCTTTTAGTGCAGCAAAGTTCAACATGAAGGGAGCGCTCATTACTTATTAGGTTAGCTTTAATAATCAACTGGTATTTTTAATTCCCCTCTAAAACAGTATAACTGGCTCAAAATATAGGAATAGTTTTTATTATGTTGCATCTCCTTTAAAAAAAGGTCTGTAAGTTTTGTGACAATGACACTATTTTGTAGTTTTCTTCTGTAAACCACCACAGTGGATTTTAAATCAGTTAAGATGCAGACTTTCAGCTTTAACTCAAGAGGTTTGACAAAAGAATTGCAGGAACTGTTTAGAAATTACAGCCATTTTTATACATAGCCCTCATTTTCAGAGGTTTAAAAATAATGGGACAGTTGACAGATTAGCAGTTTCATAGCCAGGTGAGGCCTGTTCGCTCGGTCTTCCATGACAAACTAAGCAGATAAATGATTTGCTCATTCCAAATGTTAAACTTGCATTTGGTAGCTGTTCACTGAAACTGAGGTTCAAAGAGATGAAGATGTCAGTAAAGGAGGCCCTAAGCGATACCAAAAGGCCTGAAAGGCCACAGAAAACAACTGAATATTGATGATCGCAGAATTTTTACTAGGTTAAAAAAAACTTTTACAATATCAAGCCAAGTTGAGGAAACTTTCAAGCAGGAAGGTGTATCATTGCCAAAGATGGCAATCAAAAGACATCTTCACCAAGGTACAAACCACTGGTTAAACTCGAGAACAGGAAGACCAGCCTGAAAACATCTAAAAGAGCTTGCCCAGTTCTGGAAAAACATTCTTTGGACAGATGAAACCCAGATGAACTTGGACCAGAATGATGGGAAGAGAAAAGTGTGGAAAAGGAAAGGAACAGCTCATAATCTGGAGCAAACCTCACCATCTGTCAAACATGGTGGAGGAAGTGTTATGTCATGGGCATGTATGGCTGCTAATTGATAATGATGCAGGATGAATTTAAGTGCAGCACAGGAAAATGTGACATTTGTTTCTGTCCATGGGTTCTAGACTTCAGCCAGTCATTGGCCGTAAAAGATTTTTGTCCAAGTATTATGTCAGTTTGTCCCATTACTTTTTGAAAATGCTGGACTGTGTATGAAAATGGCTTTATTACCTAAACAGTTACTGTAATACTTCTGTCAAACCCCTTGAATTAAACTGAAAGTCTACACTTCAGTCATATCTTGACAGTTTGATTTCAAATCCAGAGTGATTTGTAGAGACTAAATTTCAGAGGAAAGCTCCAGGAACATGTGTAGCACAAAGGATATTATTTTCTGGCCTTCATCAGGGCCACAAGCTGAAATGCATCAATGCAACAGTAAAGTGAAATGATACCTTAATACATGTGCTAACATATAATGGCTAGTTTTAGCAACCTCATCAGGAGTCTAGTCATAGATCCCTTCACTTTTATCTAAGGTTTATCAGGCTCTTCCTCTTTGGTATTTAACTCAACCAATGAGATTATTTCTGCCTGTACAGGTGTGCTTCTGGGAAATATTTGCAAAACTTTTAAGCTCTTGTTTCATTTGCCCATCTAATCCATCCTCTCACCAAGCACTTTGATCGTGACTCTGCTCTGACTGTTAGCCCGGCTTCATGATGCTTCCCTTCCTTTACAACTGATGTTATTTTGAGGGATGTGTCAAAAAATAATATAAACTACAAGACAAATAATGTACACAAGTTTCCAGGCTTAAGTTTTTGTATATATTTTTATGAATTTATCTGATAATAGCATATAGCTTTTTTCCTTGCATCTGGTTACATTTCTGTATAAAAATATGAAGCTTTACTCTTTTTATTGACATTTGCATAACCACTAGACTTATTGTAATTATTGAGTATTTGAACTTTTCGCCACATTGGAAATAAAAGTGTAATCAATGATGCCCTTCATCATTAGCCGTGCCATCGTCATTCAAACCATGAATGTTCTTGTTTTGACAGCATCAGCCTTTCATTTTCACACCCTCTCAAAGCTCTTTCTTCATAACTATCAAATTGCAACAATTAGTTTGAGTGTTCACACAGATATGTAATGCAATATAGCACCTGAAACTGGTTGTGTGTGTCTTTGCCATGAAATAAAATTCCCTTTATAACACTTGGTTGTAAGTGTCATAAATCAATCCACAGTGACCCAGTAAATGCCATGGGACAGTGGGACTTCTCTTGTCCTCCTACTGTTGAAGGAACGATGACCAGTGACTCAGATGTTCTGATTTCTGGATACCAGAGTTCTCATGAGCTGTGTTTAGTTCTGGGCTAAAGTGCACCAAGCTCTGCTTGATCTAAATCCCAGGATGCACAAGGAGCAGCCCTGGGTCATAGTAATAAGGGCAAGGCCGTCTTCATCTTGGCTGTGGATTTGAACATTTCCAAATTGAGCTCCAAGTCATGCAATTCAGAGGGGAGACACAGAAATAAACCGAGAGCTGAATGGTGGGTGTGGTACTTTCATGCATGTGGTCCTCATTTGGCAAAATCAGCTCTCCAATTCTGTTTAGAGAAGACCTTGTGTTCATTTTTGCACCCATATAGGGAGGTTCACTAATGACTGTATTGCAGCACTAATGGTGTATCTAATTATGAACTCTGTCACGAAATGTTAACATGTTGCTCTAATGGAACAATGATGATCATGCTAGCCGTGGTGATGAACACTGACAATTCACATGACCTATGCTGCTTCAGTCCCAGCGCCTCATGGCCAACACAAAGGCTCTCCTGTGTGTATTTCAGGACTTGACTTGGTCCTGTTCATGCCAGCAGGACCTCCTGATTATTAGCATCATGCACCATCATGCCCTCACAGTACCTGCAATGGAAAGCCTGTGTCCCCATGTTACATTCCACTATGGAGCCAGAAACTGAACATTATTCATGTACAAGATGTTACCGGGTTAATGTAAGAGGAGGCACTCCTCAAATAACCCACTATGAGGAACTTCCTTTGCATGATTCACCCACATTTATTACACACTCGGCTCTGCAATGATTCATCAGAACCTCAGCACATTAGTTTCACTGTGAGCATAAAGAAAAGGTGCACATCCATCCAAAACTCAATGGAACACAGCTGAATAAGGTGTGCTACATGACTGACTCTGACTTTAATCTTTGATGTAACCTGATATCCTCCCCATGCAGACAAATTAAAAAGGTATGCAGCAAAACAACTTCTGACCACATTTGAGTCATTACAGTAACAGCCAATCAAGCTGTGCAAACAGCAGAGGCATCACATCTATTGACGATGTAGTCACCCAGAAGACCATTTTGTGAGGTCAAATACTGATGTTGGAAAACAGGGCCTGATTCACAATCTGTGATCTGGTTCATTACAGTGGGGTTGAGGTCAGGGCTCTGTGCTAGCCAGTCAAATTCTTCCACACCAAACTCATCCACCCATGCCTTTGTGCACTTTGCTTTGTGCAGTGGGGCACAGTCATATTGCAAACGAAAAGGGCCTTCCCCAAACTGTTCCCACAGAGTTAGAAACATACAATTGCTCATTCACCAAACCCAGAGTCATCCATCAGGCTGGCAGATAGAGAAGCATGATGCATCACTCCAATCAGCATTTGTGCTTGGAGATTAAAGGCTTCCCTGCAACTGCTTGCTCATGGAAGCACATGCCACGAAGCTCACAGTGCACAGTTGCTGTGATTGTGTGAATGCCAGAGGAGGTTTGGAACAACGCAGTTATTGAATCAGCAGATTGTTGGTGACTTTTGTACACTATGCTCCTCTGCACTCAGCAACTCCACTCTATAACTTTACATGGTTTGCCACCTCATGGCTGAAATGTTGCAGCTCCTAAATGCTTCTACTTGGCAATAATACTTACTGTTGATGGTGGAATTTCTACTAGGGAAGAAGTCTGAACAACTGACTTGTTGCAGTGGTGGCATCTTATTACAGTACCATGCTGGAATTCAGTGAGCTCTGTAGAATGACCCATTTGTTCACAAGCTTTAGTAAAGGTTTAACCTTATACGCAGTGGCAATGGGAATGAATGAAACACCAGTGATTAAGAGGTGTGACCCAGTATTTTGTCCATATAGTGTGTGTCCCTGTAGTGTAGTGGTTTACACATTCACCTTACAAGTGAAAGTTCCCTGGTTTGATTTTAGGTGGAGGCACAAGCCCCTTTCACCATGAAGGGTTGCGTCAGGAAGGGCATCCACTGTAAAACCTCTGCGAAATTATCAACGCGAATTAATCCGCTGTGGCGACCCCTTGGGGAGAATACAAGGGAGCAGCTGAAAGTACATTTTTAGTGTATAAGTGTCACATCTACAGGCTGTCAGAGGCAACCAGAGAGTCGGATCTCATTCAATTTTTTTGTTTTTCTTTCTTTTAAAGATTAATTTCTAGGCATTTTTCGCCTTTATTAGACAGGATAGTGGAAAGAGTGGAAAGGAAAATGGGGAAAAAGCGAGAGGAACAGCAGACAGGAACTCAGTTCCCTGCAGAGGGAACTCCAGCCTTATGTGTACCTGGTGAGTCAGGTGAGCACTTACAGCAGCCTAGGGTTTTGTTAAAGTTACACTACAATCTGACAATGACTTTAAAAAGCATCCAATACATGCAAAAGTTTCACAGAGCACATTTAACTGTGAGTAATACTGAATATGAATTTTATTTTAAAAGCTTTTATTACTACTGTATATTTAAAAATATATGCTTAGTTTAAAGACTTCGGACTGGCATTAAATTTGGTACCATAGCAACTTGTTTAGGGCTAAAAAGTCAAACACTAGGACTCTTGAGTTTGGGCTTGTTGATTCTGACTGACTTGAGCTTTCTTCTACCTCTGCTGTAATTATGCTGATGGTTGAAAGACAAGCACCATGCTGTCAGCTCTGTCTTCTCCCATGTGAAAAGTCTTTCGAATCTCTTAAACGAAACGATCTCAACTTGTTCTCAAACTTTAAATGAGTAAGAAGTCCGACTCGCTGGCTTGGAGCTGGGCGTGGAATGCGAGCCGTCCGGCGGGCGACCTTTGGTAAGCAGAAGTGGCGCAGTGGGATGAACCAAACTAAATCTTTCTGTCTGCTAATTGATCCTGTCAGAAGACAGAAAGGTTTAAATATGGAGCTGTCCTCCATTACATATTGCAAACACATTAGTGCTCAAAATAAAGTATGTGTAAATGGAAATGGGACTCATGACAGCTCAAGTGTTAAGAACTACAATGTGACTTTAATTAGAACCCTTTGGGATATTTCCTGTAGCGGTACCAAAAGAAAGGGTTGGCTGAACAGGATGTAAGAGCAGAGGAAGGATGCTGAACATGTGGCGCCATCCTTTTTAAAGCTGCATTGAAACGTATGATCCATCAGTCTTCTTTCACTCCCTTAAGTCCCTTCATGGAATCTTGTGTGTAAAATAGCCCAAGGGTTTAATACTCAATAACAATCCAATTATGAAGTGCTTTTCTCTGAGCTTGTCTAAGGGAGCTGGCACACACTCAATAATGTCCCATGTTCTTTGCAGAGGGGGCTTTCCTGATGTTTGGGCTAGTGAGGAGCACACCAAAGAAGGCTATTGTATGAGATACAATGCAGACCTTTGGAAATTACGGAGGAGGAGAGGTTGTGTCAGGACCTCACATCAACATTTTGTAGGAGAGATGCAGACAGAGATGCTCTGAAAAGCCTGCAGATTTTTGGCATGGCAGTGAGGCAAAACACTGCAGGACATAAACAAATTGAAGAGATTATTTATGAAGGAGCAATATTCTTCCAAATAGATTAATAAGTCATCTAGACGCAGCACTGAGCTGTCTCTGGTGCTACATTTTGATGTGAATACAGTAGACACTTTTAGCTTACAGGGCTAGATAACAGTTAGCCTGACAAATAGAAAAAGCCTTAAATAAAACACATAAATGTAATTGTAAGGTGTGTTTCCAAAACTGATAATATATATCTTTTTAAAATTTGGCAAGGAAGGGAGCCCCATCTGTTCACTGTGTGGTGGGAATATGCATCTGTCAGCAATCAGGAACAATAGAGCTGTGCTGTGTCCGGACTTTATCTAATAAATCACTGAAGTGATATTACATAAATATGAAGATAAAGTGAATATTAAGCAATGCCTTGCTTCACAGTCATTGCTTATCGTGCTTTCAAACCAAGCTGTATCCACAGTCAGCAGATCAGGGCATGTGTCCTCCAGATTACTTTGCTTTGTTGTTTTCCAGAAGTTGTTTTTCTTTGTATTTAAGGATATTTAGCTCATCCTGTTCAAGTTTGAGTTAACCTCTTAACATCCACATTGTCATTTACAACCTATCTAGGGTTAGAGGTAGGGTTTGGTTCATTTCTACCCCTTTTAAAGAATCCATCTGTTTGTAAAACTCAAGCTGTGATGCCAAAATGTCTGAGACTTCATTTGTGGCTACAACACTGCCCAACCCTGACCTCAGATTGGTCAACAGCAACCTGGTGGATGTTAAGATGGTAAATTTCTTCTGTCAAAGTTTAAATGGTGCAAATAACATATATTATTGCTTCAAAATTCAGGGCGTTGTATTATACTGCCATTCTGTCAGGAGCCCCTCTCATCTCTGAAATCTGCAGTGTCTCCTGTGATGCATCAGCCATGGAAATATTGCTCACTTAGATCTGACTAAATTGTTCATATAAAGCCAAAATAAGCAGGTGCTGCAGAATAGATGGCAACAGTATTAACACAAGTCTCTCAGCTGTTTTTCCACATTTGCTGACTTAAACCTTGGAAAAGTGCAACTGTAATTAGAACAGATGAGTAAAAGTGGAGGCGTTTCTCTGGTTGCTTGCTCTTTTTGACAATGCCAGACTTTTTGTAATGTTGCCTCTGCCCATCACTACCACAATTAAAGTGCAGACTTTCAGTTTCAGTTAAAGAGGTTTAACAAAAAGCTGCATTAACTGTTTAGGAATTACAGACATTTCTATACATAGTCCCCCGTTTTCAGAGGATTGAAAGAAATGGGACAAAATTACAATTTCAAATGTAAGGATTGTTTTTAATACTTGGGTTAAAATCTTTTGCAGTCAGTGACTGCCTGAAGTCACTGACTGCAAATGGTGCGTTTCCTTCCTTGAGATGGTCTGTCAGGCCTTTACTGCAGCCGCCTTCATTTGCTGCTTGTTTGTGGGTCTCTCCACCTTCAGTTTTGTCTTCAGTGACTGAAAAGTTGCTCTGCTGGGTTAAAACCAGGTGACCTACTTCTCACGAAGATCTTATTTCTCGGGTTGTTTTTGCTGTATACTTTGGGTCATTACCTGTTTGCACGGTGAAGTGCCATCCAATCATTCTGTGCAGCGAGTGTAGCCCTGTGCCCTCCAGAGTTCATCCTGCTACTTCTATCAGCATCACATCATCAATAAATGGTAGTGACCTGGTTCCAATGGCAGCCATACATGCCCATGCCATAACACTGCCTCCACCATGTTTGACAGATGATGTGGTATGATTTCAGACCATGAGTTGTTCCTTTCCTTCTCCATGCTTTTCTCTTCCCATCATTCAGGTACAAGTTCATCCTGGTTTCATCTGCCCAGAGGCTTTTACTTAGAACGCAAAACGTGGCATGAAGGATGCCAGCTTAGTCCTGCTGGAAACTGTGGTGAAGCAGAGGGCCTCAAACTAGGATTTTATTTAAGAGAAGAATAAGAGCACAGGAGGATGACACTGAGGAGACAGAGAGAACGAATACATTTAAAACACAAATGAAAGCTAAAACTAAAACACAATAAGAACAGAAGCTCAAAACACTAACTGATGGGTCCCATAAACAATAGTAAGGATAAAGAAGCTCAAAAACAGTTTACTCGAACACACAATTCTTCAATAACCTGCAGGATGGGCGGGCAGGGAAAAATATCATCCAACATGTCTATTTTTTCCTGTGCTTGCACAATAAGGGACGAGGAAAATGTTGGAGGACTTCTGAGGAGTGGAGATGTGAACATGAACTGCACCCTTTTCACTGCTGCTTACACACAGCACCTGCAAAGACGGCATGATAACACAAAGCTCGTAGAACCCCAGACCCACGGTGACAACGTTCTGAAGCACTCTGTAGGCTGGTTTCCAACTTCGTTACGAAGCTTGTGTTAGTACTTTGTTAATACTTAAAGATGAACATGCCTGCGTGTGTCATCATTAGAAATGTGTGTGTGTGTGGGACTGAACCCCCAGAAATCACAAGTAGGCCTGCACTCTGAGAGCAAAGTGCTCAGTGCTAAAATGTGGTACTCTTTAGTAATATAATGAGCAGTGCAAAGAGCTGCTTTCTACAGGACATATTTAAGTAACATAATGCTGCAACTGAAAAACACTGTTCTACCCCCCTTTTTATCCTCCTCTTATTATTATTTGCATTTGCTCCAGCAATGACCCATCTTACCCAGGGCAAGGATTCAGGTTTCATCATGCATATCCCCTACCCCCCTCATTTCCAGAATCACAGCAAGTTTTAATATTGTCTTTATGGGCATCACAGTTAACCAACAATAACCACACCCATGCACATTGTGCTCTGAGTGAATAAATCAATATACATGAGTGAAAACACACTGTGCAACTCTTCAAGGATTCCCTGTTCATAAGAGGTGGAATAGCAGTGATGACTCTTTTACAAGCCAAGCTCTGACAGAGAGAAAGCCCCTTGGAAAAGAATCGACAAATTATTTCCAGACCATGTTTATACTGGCAACACCTTCTGTACTTATTTTTGAGAAACACAAGAACAAATCTATAAAAAGATATCAATATATATATATGCAGAATCATATTTTTTTTGGGGTGAAACCCCATGAGAGGGAAAAGAGGACTGGAATGCACCGCGATGGGAAACCTGGGTGCTGTGGAGAGAAAAGGTGACCTGGAGCTTGTTTTAGGGCAACAACAGTGACTGCAGGGTTCATGCAGTCTACACAACCACTAACTACACTCCAACAGCTGCCCTTGGCTGGCACTTATGGAAGTACAGCACCAGAGTGAGTTCAGCTTCAGTCATCCCCACAATCCCTCACTCTGCCCCACCCAACCCCAGACGCCAGCTCCAAGGAGACCAAAGATCAACACCACTCTGCAGCTGCTGAGGGGTGAAGAAGTGTTGAATTGCCACCTCATCGCGAACAGGACTGATTTATTCGAAATGTCAAGAAATCCTTTACAGCTGTCGAAGAACTGAAGCCAGTAAACATCACAGAAACATCATTTAAACCTGAGTTTACTGTGGCAATAACTTCAGCTGATTCAGGTTTAAACCCCTCCACAAAAACAGCTCGCAGTGAACAAACTCCACCTGATACAAAGCCAGTAAAAAAGAGACACGGTGATTTTCAGATCATATAAAGCTTATGTTTAATTGAAGTCAGTATAAAGTCCACCTATCACAAAATGAAAGAGAAAAACTTTGTTTTTTGGGGGATTCTGATCACCAATGAAGATCCTTCACCTGTAATTTGTGTCAGTCTAAAAAAGAAGTTGATGTTTGCTGTCTGTGGTAAATGAGTGGATGACACACACGGTCAGCGTGGCTGTGCTGAAAGCTGTCTGGATCTGCCTGAGGAGAGGGACTAGCAAGGGAGATCAGACAAATTTAAATTCAGAAAGGTTTCTGATTTTTATGACCTGGTTTGATCACAGGCTGAAGAAATGCTGCTGCCTTCACTGGGCAAAACAAGCTAACCAGTTCACAACAAGAGGTCCTGACAAAATTTCTGTGTGACAAGATAGGAGAGAGACCTGCTTGACCCTCTGAAGTCATCATCAGTTAACCCTAACCACAGTGGCGATTCTATGTGTGTTATGGCCCTAGGCAAAAATTCACAGGGGGCCCCTCCAACCAACATTCATTATCATAAAATGATAGTATAACAGTAACATTTTAATAACATCAATTTTGAAAGCTTTCATGTTATAGTATTAGAATCCCTCAAATAAAACTTTTGAACCTTCTTCTTGAGCAAAGCTTTTACAATTTTACTGTTTATATTTCTTTAAAAAACAGAAAGCAACAGTTGCAATACAGAGGATTAAACCACTGTATAAATACAGTTTTCAAAACCAGTAGGCCTAACAATGCAGACACAGAAAAGCACAATAATTTACGCCAGTAGATCTGCATAATTTAAATTATACTTATCCACTTTCTGTCCTCTGAAATTCATAGCATTCATAGCTTGGTCAGACACAGTTTTCATCAGTTAATTAAAAAAGTATGTTTCAAGTTAAATGATTTCCTCCTCCAACTCACTTCATTCCTGGTGTCCTATAAAATGACAGGTAGAACATTACTCTGGAAATGGCATTCATGTTGACTTCAGTAACAATGCCCAAGACCAAGTTGACTGCTTATCATACTCAAAGTCACCTTTACTGTCATTCTTTTGTATGCAGCATACAAAGCAGAACTTAAAAAAGAGCACAAGATGGATCAGTTGAGCACCATCTGCTCTGACCAGAGACATTGTCAGCGGAGCAGATGCTGAAGATGCCGAAAGATTTTACTACTGAATTTGTCATCATCAAGAGCACACAGAGTGTTAAAAGAAATATATTCATTTGAGTAATATATCTATTTTACTATTTAAACCCAGCCACAGTGGGTCAGCCGCAAGCCAGTGTACTCCTGGTGCCGGTCCCAAGTGATTGGGAAGGTTGCATCAGGAAGGGCACCCGGTGTTAAATCTTTGCCAAATCAAACAAGCAGCTTCATAACACAACTTCCATACTGGACAGCTCAAAGCCCGGGCTAACAACGTCCACCTCCAGCGAAGTTAGCCAACAGGGAGTCGGTGGAAACTATGCTACTGTTGGTGAAAGACAATGGAGGAGAGGGGAAGGAAAGGTAGAAGGGTGGGGGTGAGAGTGGCGACTTTAAATGTAGGGACTATGACTGGTAAAGGGAGAGAGCTGCTGATGTGACGGAGAGAAGGAAGGAAGGTAGATATATTGTGTGGTTTAGTTTGTCGGCCCTCAGGGGCCTCCAGCGGCCTTCGGCCCTAAGCAGCTGTCTGTTTTGCCTGGTATCGAGCGGCACCTCTCCCTAAGCCCTGTAAATACTTTTTAAGTTAGAATGATTATTTTTCTTTGTTCCCTGATTGACAAGATTTGGAAGAACAATTAGAACAAAATCTGATGTCACAGGGTTTGGGTTGACCTCAGAGGTCAAATATCTCCAAGAAAAGCAAAGGTTGCTGCATGACACATTCTGGGGTCTGTAAAGAAATAGCAAAAGACTCTGAAGAGAACTGGTAGAATTTACAGTAAGGGCACCTGATCCATCTCAGAAGTGAGAAAAAGTTGCTTCTTGTCAGTTTTGGAGTCAAACTGCTGGCCATGCAAATTAAGAAACATATTTCTCAGTGCTATGACTGACTTCTTAACATCCACCGTTTGAAACATCATCTAATTTCTGAAAACTTGCATACTGACCCTGTGAGCTCCAAGTCACAACTGGTGATGCCTCTAACCTCACACTATAAAAATATGGAAGTTTTGTTTTTTAAAAATTAGTCTCCCAAACCCAATCTTATTGGAGAACAAAGAAGCTGACATCACAAACTACTTACAGTTTTACAAATGTCATTTTCATATTTCGCTTTAAAACACAGGGTTCGGGTTTGAGTGACTTAGACCTGAGAGGTTGAGCATGTCTCTAAAACAAAACCTAACCCTAACTCGCACCCGAGATGGGCTGTGTGTGCACGATCATACAGCAAAGTAATTGCTGACTAAATGCAAAAAATTTACCACTGCAGTCTCAAAATGTAACTGTAAGGTAACTGTAGGTACCGCAGCGATAGCAGTGTTGTAATAAAAATAAGAGAGGTACTGCTTGAATATGGGACCTCAGTTCTCCATAATGTTGCTCTAATGCAGTGGTTCTCCAGCTGTGGGGGGCAGAAAACCAGGTGAAAGACATGAGGTGAAACTAGTGTGAACATCTGTGCAGTTTTTAGGAAGAAGAAACAAGAGTTTGCTGATGCTATCGTGCTTATGATATGTGTATTTACTTAAGTAAAAGCCAACGAGGACCCATTTTTAATTGCTTGTGATTGATAAAATCGCGGGGTGTGCATTTTTGTGGCAGTGTGAGGCATGATCATTTTTTGGCTTCTGAAGCGGGGCATACCAGAGTAAGCTGGGAACCACTGCTCTAATGGTTTTTAATGCAGTGCTTCATTATGCTCTCACGCTTTTACTTATCTCAGCTTTTAGTTTACACTCTATCTGCAGTATTTTTAGGCTCGTTCCAGAAAGTTCTGCATAAATTCAGATTAGGCCTGAGTATTCAGCACCACTTAATTGTAATCGAATGTCTGTTGCAAATAGCCATTATATGTGGGCTTTGATCAGACTGTATTTTGATGGTTCCATGCAATCCCAGACATACTTGAAATTCAGCACAGAGCAAGCCTCCCCCCCATATCCCCCGTCAGCTTGGCTGAATGCTGGCTGGGTTTCAGAAGCTGGAATCTAGGCTAATAAAGAATGTGACCATTGTAGTGATGGTCAGAGCCTCTGTTTCTGTTCAGCGCCACCACTCCTTGCACCACAGACAGCTGTTGTCTAGAGACTAATGGCTGTGACACATATTCCTCCTGCGTGCACACAGTCACACAGGCCTTATTCATTGGACAATAACACAGAGGGTTTCTGGAAGTGATTTGGGCCATTTTTGAATTATTAATAGATGTAATGTGAAATCTTAGGTACAAATGTCTTGCCTGAAAGCATTTGGAGGGTGAGAAAATGGAGGGTATTATCATGTTTGCCATCAGGGAGAATCTGGCATGATGGGAGTCATGTGTCTGCATCTCCTCTGGGTCAAACAGCTGGTATAACTGAACTACAGAATTATTCTAAGTGCAGTGCATTTTATTAAAAAGCAACAATCATCTTCAATTTCCTTCCTTTTGTCCTCAAGAACTTCCAGTCTTTTGGTTTCATCATTGTTGAAGAAGCCTTCCCAGACTGGCCTATAGTACGTCTCACTCCCCTGATCAATGTCTTGGAATTATGATGACCTGGACAGCTAAGGTGATTTGCAAATCTCATAAATCAATATTTCTTACACAAAAGAATATAGAAAATATATCTCATTTTAAAGTCAAACATTCTACTAAGAAACATACCTTTAGGCTGCTCCCCTGTATCCTCCACAGCAGATTAATCCACATTGGTAATTTGCCAGAGGTTTTACACTGGATGTCCTTCCTGACACAACCCTCCATGGTGAGAGGGGCTTGTGCTCCCACCTGGAATTGAACCAGGGACCTTTCACTTGTAAGGTCAACATGTAAACCACTGCACTACAGGGGCCACTAAAATGTGAAATTTTACTATTTCATGAAAAATACCAACTCATCTTAGATTTAATGGCAGCAACACGTTTCAAAAATATTGGGACAGCAGGTCCATGTTTCCCACTGTGTAGCATCCCCTAGTCTGTAAACATCTGGGAACTGAGGAGACCAGCTGCTGGACCTCTGGGAGAGGAACGTTGTCCCATTCTTGTCTGAAACAGGTTTCCAGTTGCTCAACAGTCCTGAGTCTTCTTTGTTGTGTTTTGAGTTTCATGATGTACCGACTGCGTCATTTGGTGACAGGTCTGGACTGCAGACAGGTCAGTCCAGCAACCAGACTCTTCTACTATGAAGTGATGCTGTTGGAACAGCTGCAGTATGCAGTTTAGCATTGTCTTGCTGAAATATGAAAGGTCTTACCTTAAAAAGACTTCATATGGAGGGGAGCATATGTTGCTCCAAAACCTGTATGTACCCTTATGCACTGATGGACCCTTTTCAGATGTCGAAGTCGCCAGTATCACTAATGTACCCCTTTTGAACCAAGAGCTAACAAGCTGGATGGTCGCTCTCCTGTTCACATATGTCTTCTTCTTTGCATGAAGGAGATTTAACCTGCATGCGTGGATGGAACAGCCAACAGTGTTCACAGACAATGATTTGTGGAAGTGTTCCTGAGCCCATGCAGTGATTTCCATGACAGAATCGTGCCTGTTTGTAATGCAGTGCTGCCTGAACATCACCAGCATCCAATATTGGTTTTCAGCTATGTTCTGAAAGTGTTCAACAGTTTGTAGACACACTTTCTGGCAGGTTGCTGAACCTTCGCCCATCTTTACTGCTGAGAGACTCCACCTCTCTGAGGTGCTCTTTTTATACACAATCATATTACTGGCCTGTTACCAAATAACTTCATTAGTTGCAAAATGCTCCTCCAGCTGTTTCTTTTTAGTTCCATATTTCTTACTTTTCTTACTTTGCCCTTGTCCCAACTTTTTGGAGATGTGTTGCTGCCATCAAACTGAAGATCTAGTATTTTTCATGAAATAGCAAAATGTCTCACTCTCAGCATCTGATGTGTTTTCTGTGTTCTTTTGTAAATAAGATATCGGTTTCTCAGATTTGTAAATCAATGCATTGAGTTTTGTGCAGCATTCCAACTGTTTTGCAGTTGTCTTTGTACTTTCTTGTCTGCTTGAAGCAGACACGCTTATTTGGTGCTGTTGGAATGTGATGTCTGCAAGGACAAGTCTGTGTTCACAAACACTAGAGGGAACACAGATGTCCACATGAAGCCTCTCATTCACCTTCTGATGCTGAAATTTATACCAAAGTTGACCCTTGCATGCTTCACTGATGAAGAAAGTTTAACACTGATGTAAGACACACCAGCATTTCACAATGGGTGATGGAAATAAGTTCTGCTTACAGATGAGTCCCAGTTTTTGGTTAGTGGCAGAAACAGGAGCGTGTGTGTCAGGAGATCAACAGGAGACAGAAAATGATGTTCCAGTGTATCAAACCCACAGTGAGACATGTTGAGATATACTTGAGTCTGGGAGCTCTGCTATACCTGCTCTGAACTGACTCCAGTCTGGTCAAGGAGACAAGCTCCACCCTCTGGTTTGCATCTGTTGAGAGATGGAATCTGTCCGATATTGCAGCAGGTCAATGCAAATACAGCTCAAATCTTCAAAGAACTGCTTAAAAACTTCAGAACAGCAAGGGCTGCTGATTGTCATGGATTTTACTCCATAATCTCCTGTCCCTGATCCCAGTGAACATTACATTTCAACTCCCAGTGCAGACTCAGAAAGACAAGTAACCTTGTCATCCTGCTCTACTGTTCTGTTGTTGGCTGGTGTCTGTGGGAATTTGCAGAAGAGCATTTGTGAGGTCAGACACTGATGCTGGATGAGAGGGCCAGGCTTATAATCTTTGTTTTGTGCACTGGGGCACAGTCATGCTGGAACAGAAAAGGACTTTCCCCAAACTGATCTCACAAAATTGGAGATATAAAATTGTCCAAAATGTCTCAGTAAACTGAAACATTAAGATTTTCCTTAACTGGAACTAAGCGGGTCAACCCCAGAAACACAACCCCATAGCATTATCCCTCCTCGTGCACAGTGCAGTCTGCCAGATAATATTCTCCTGGTATTTGCCAAATCCATCATCCATTAGGCTGCCAGATGGAAAAGCATGACTGGTCTTTCAAGAGAACACTGCTTTTACACCCCTCCATCCCACCTTTGGCATTATGCTTGGTAACGCAAGGCTTACCTGTAGCTGCTCAGCCATGGAAACCCACTGATGTTAATGCCAGAGGAGGTTTGAAACTCTGAAGTTCTTTACTTAGGAGAGCATTGGCCACTATGCGCCTCAGCGCTCTCTGACTTTGCTCCGTAACTTTACATGATCTTCCACTTTATGGCTGAGTTTCTGTGGTTCATAAACACTTCCACTTTGCCATAATACCCTTCCAGTTGATGGTGGAGGCAGGGTGATGGTGGAGGCAGGGTGGAGTGGGTGAAGATGAGTGTCAGGTGTGCTTTATGATAGAAGGATAGCAGCAAGAATAAATGGGAAGGTTTACAAGACAGTAGTGATGTATGGTTTGGAGAGGGTGGCACTGACAAAAAGACAGGAGGCGGAGCTGGAGGTGGCAGAACTGAAAATGATGAGATTTTCCCTGGGAGTGACCAGGATGGACAGGATTAGGAATGAGTAGGCAGATAACCAAAGAGTCCTGAGCCTCTCTAGCCTTGGATTCTGAATCCAAAAGAATAACAATTGTGGAGGACATGAAAAAATTGGACAGATTATTTTGCTTTCACTGCCAACGCTGCTGTCTTGCTGGTGCAGTTTTTTTTGGTCTGCGGTGAGAAAAACGTGGGAAACCATTTCCAAAACGACCAGATCTGAGGGCTGATTGCTGGATGTGACCGGACAAAAAAGAAGTGGACTGAGTCGTACTGAACTAGAACTTAGACAAAAACCAGTTAAAGCTGGCTTACTTTTTACTTTCAGTATTTTTAAAGCTATTTTTTTTCATCATCAAAGTAGGTGACTTTGAACTTGATTCATTTGCACAAACAGAGAAGATGCACAGAGACCTGCAGAGCTTTAGAGCCACTCTGTATCAAAGTAGGCCAATACATGATCATAGATATTTTTTCCTGCACTTTACATTGCTCTGTTTTGTTGATAATAAAATAATAAAAAAGTAAACAATTTTCTTTATTTTAGTTGTGTAAATTCATAAATACAACAACATGTAGTATTTTTGTAATGAAAATGCAAAGTTAAAGTACCAAATAATTACAAATAGCCCACTGTAGAGAAGTCACATGTGGTAAAAATAATAATTATGATGATTAATTCCCTGTACATAAGATGCTTATATTTTGCCCCTATTTTTTACTTTTATTTATACTAAAGTGTGAACTTCTTGCACCTCACTGTGTGTTACTTTAGGCGGTTGTAACTAGTGAATTTCTCCACTGTGAGATCAATAAAGTTCTATTCTATTCTATTCTATTCTATTCTATTCTTAACACCTATTAAGTGATGGTATTAGGCTAATCTATATTTAATAGGCTGTGTCACCTTCATTATAAAGGCTCAGATATATTTTGCAGCTTCTTGCTGACTTTTGTCCGTCAAAAATTGCTCAGATTGTCTCTTCTGATAGTAAAGGTTGCTGACCTCTGTGCTACACTATGGAGAGACCAGACTGAGAGTGGAGTAAACAAGGAAATGCAATGGAATGAAGACTCTGCTTTTAATTGCATGAGGAATGCAAGTTACTGACAGCCCTGAAGTGTTAGATTTATATTTTGCAGGCTAATAAAAACACACAAACAGCTAAGCACATTTCCACCGAGCTTTTAATCTTCTTAACACTGACCATCTTTGCAATGCGGTAGGCAATGCTGGCTTATCAACAGGACAAAGCGGGAAGGTGTCCCAGGTTTACTCCATACTGTTTGAGGCTACATAAGTGGATTAATTCAATTTTTGTTAGGCTTTTGTACTACTCACATCAGTCTCAGTGTGTACTGTGGCTGGCAAGATGGTTTCTGTCATGATCGTGCTCTTGCAAATCTCATAAAATCCGTAGTGGCAGAAAACAGAAGAAAACGGATAATTTAAGCAATTGTACACTGTTGCAATGTATAACTGCACAGTTATGAATGATCAGAAAATTTACTGTATGACTATGTTGTGTACACTCATTTCTCCTTAAAAGAGGAAGGAAGGAGGCCAAAGAGACACTTGGAAACCACACTCAACCTTCTTTAACAGAGTGTGGGATCCAAACCAAAGCTATAGCAAGACCTTTTGTTGGACTGTAGGAAAATGTCTAATAAGTGATGAAGGAAAGTTATATGCCAGTGAAGTAGCAAAATATTACAGCTGACATTCAAGGAAGAAGAGGAGCTGATGACATAACAGGTGACACAGAGATGTGAATCCAGGAGTGCTTTGAAGGTGGCACAGAGAGTTTGAAAACCAATGAAGTAGTCATTTGGTCATCTTTAAAGTGCTGAAAATAGCCTGCATTTGAAGAGTGCCACTACTTTGTAAAGAACACGGCACACTCTTGACAGCAAGGATGATGCATTGAGAACAACTGCTGCTTAAATCAGTTTTACCCTTGTGTCAAAAGGGAGGAGGCCTTGTGTAATCCACTTTTTCTGGTTGGTTCACACAGACACCCGTCCAGGGGTGCAGATCAGTTTCACCACTGGACTGCACTGAGGTTTGGCATTTTTAAAACCCTTAATGCCTCCAGACCCACAGGGACATGTCAGATATTCCATACCTAAGGATGCCAAATTACCAGTTCTCAAACTGTGGCGGGCAGGCTGTCTTTTGTCAGCTCCACAGTTCCCCACCATGCTGGGGAACACAACGTGTGCTTGGTCATACATTCATGGCGGCTCATGCTGGATTATGATGGCTGATGTATCTCACAGTCACTCTCGCATCATGATTCAAAATGAAATTCTCTTTCTATTTGTTATCATCTGTGCTCAAGATGTGATAATCCAATTAGAGGAGAATGTATCTGACACCCTGCAAGTGCACATGGAGTGATGAAAAACAAAAGCAAATAATATCTTTACCCTTTTACATCTGGCCTTATGCACTGACCTAAGAGAACAAGCATTCCATACTAAAAGAAAGCAGCCTGTGGCCATCTTCATGTTGAGGCCTCACCGCCTCCTTAGGGTTTACTCACCTCAGCTTACACGCAGAGCCCCAGCGCTGAGGATAAAAGTGAGCTGTAATGCTTTCCCTGGAGACAGAGGACGGGAACAGAGATGGTCAGAATTCCGGCGTAGCTGTGATTTCACCCACTAAGGTGGCCATGCCAAGCATATCAGTTAAAGGAATCCAGTTTCTGCATCCTGCCGTTCTCAGAGGCAGGGATCATGTGGTGGATCACAGCACGCTGAATGATAAAGAGTCAAATATGAAAGTAGATTTACTGCCAGATGTTGGCAGAGCATACTTCATTTCACTTGTAAAACAGTGAGGAAAGCAGGGTGAGCACAGGAGCTTGAATAATTCCAGGACATTCTTTCTCAGGAATTGTCTGAGTTGTCTCCTAAAGGAAATTGCAGAGGCTGGGTTTTTGAAAACCTAAAAATAATTTGTGTTTGTGGAGCACAGAGATACTAAAGTGAAGAAATAATGTATGCCTTCATATTACGTTACTGGGCTCATATCTCCCCATACACAATAAGGGACACAGAGAAGAACAAACAGCTCTTCAGTCTGTAGTCAGCCTACTGTCTGATCTTTCTGTCACAGGAAGGAGGGTTCGCAGGAAGTGATGTGTTTTTGTTGCCTGTGTGTGAGCCAGTTTTTTTTTCTGTCCCTCAAATGCCTGTTGAAAGTAAGTGACGCGCAAAGGTACTACACTGCGTGCACAGTTATTAGGCAAGTGAGTATTTTGACCATATCATGATTTTTATGCATACTTTCCAACTCCAAGCTGTATAAACTTGAATGCCTATTGGGTTTTAACACACGAGGTGATGTGTATTTGTGTAATGAGGGAGGGTGTGGCCTTAGGAGATCAACACCCTATATCAGGT
>VUQH01080035.1:10643-24196 GCA_015106775.1 Etroplus canarensis | reverse complement strand
GCCCATTGTGTTATCTGCATATTATCTTAGTGAAGAACCAACCAAGCCACCGGCTCCCCAAGCAGAGATCCACACAGCACAGTTCAAAAAGGCTTGAGCCACCCCTTTTTCTTCATCCTTTACTTCAAAGGAGTCAGACTGTCCTGTCATAAGTGGCTTTCAGCAGTAGTTTTCCAAGCTTTTCTGAAGTTTTTCTTCGGACATTGGCTGCTTTTTCCACTCATTTTCAGTCCATTTCCAGCACCTGACCATTTTCAGATGAGTGTTTTTGAATTTTAAGCCACTTGACTCAGACTCCTGAATCCTTTAAGTGTAAAAAAAAGCACCTAAAACAAGCAATGGACCAGTGTTGTGTCCATATATAACAGACAACTTAGCAAAGAATCAACTTTAAGTTGTATTTTTAGGCACTTTGTTGCCGGCATCTTGTTATAAAAATTTGTTCCCATTTCTTTAGTTGAATCTATGAAAAATGCTAAAAATAACACAGTTTGAGAGGCTTAACCCTAGTCCTGCCAGCTATACAACCAGCCAGAAGACCAGCAGTGAATGAAAACACCAGAAGTGATCAATATATAGACGACCAGCAGTACACAAAACTTATCTGGGACATCAATATATTGAGGTCCGTCAGTACTAGGGTTAAAACAGTATTTTTGCACCAAGAAGGCAATTTTCAAAGCACCATTAGCTGAAAAATTGGCATATGTCAGGATGGTGTGCAGTCTGTTTTGTTTTTTTTTAAAAGTTGAGGGAACTGGACAAGTGAAGGACAAAAGAAGTGTCAGGCCTAAAAGTCATGTCCTTAGGAAATATGAAACAGTCCATCAAAGACCTGACACAGGACCTGGGAGATGCAAATGGCCCTTCAGTTGATCCATCTACTGTTCACCAAAGCCTCATCAGAAATGGTCTCAGTGGAAGCGTGGCTGTCAAGAAGCTACTCTTAACTAAGAGAAACAGGGAGAAAAGACTGAGGTATGCCAAATTACACAAGAACTGCACTGAAAATTAGTGGCAACAGGTCTTTTACGGTGATGAGTGGGCCTCAGCATAATCGAAGCAATGTGGGATCATCTTGACAGAGAACAGAACAAAAGACAGGCAACATCCAAAGAATAGCTTTGTATTGTCCATTAAGAAGCCTGCAGAACTATGGAGAACTATGGGGGGGTTGCATCAGGAAGGGCATCTGGTGTAAAACCTCTGCCAAATTACTGATGTGGATTGATCTGCTATGGCCCCCTTAGGGAAATTACAAGAGAGCAGCTGACAAAACATTTTCTCTGTGAAAGTAAAATAAACCTGCCCAGTTACATATACTGAAACATTTACAGTCACGGAAGAAGAAGAAAATAAGCACACATTTATTTATTCTACTTATTTACTCTATTGGGTTTCAGATTGGCCATGGGTATACAATTTCTTTTTCAAACTGTGTGTTGTCTGTAGCAGCAACTGTCACGATCTGGCCCAAGCAGTTTGTAAAAAAGTCTCCCATTCCTAACATCACATGTTGCATTTACAGGTTTTAATTATATAAAAAGGAGCCATTAGACTCTGTTAGGCTGGGACAGTTAAATGACTCCTCATTGTAAAGTTGAAGAACGCTAAACCCATCTTTTGACTAGTAACAGTCAGCACACACAAAATTCTTAAGGACTAAAATAAGTAAATAGACAATTTTAAGCAACACATCCATCACAGTTTATTTACACAATCCATCGTAAAATGCCTGAGAACAGGACTCTGTATTCATCAGCTTTTCCGTGTTTATTTTGCCATAGGCAGCGTGGCCAGATGAACAGATGATCAGATAAACACAGGGTTGTTTACATGCTGCCTGTTTGTGGCTCAACTATTTGTCATGTTTTTATTATCCACTTGTAGAAATCATAGAAAGAGAATCAAAGACAAAACAGAGGAATTCTTAGTTTACCCACAATCCTGAATAAATGTGTAATGCCCAGTCATTATGTAAATCAAAGGGAAGTTTCCGGGTACTTTTCTCACCTTTCAGTTTTCTTCTCCTGTTGTTCCTAAATATTTGGATGTGCCGGGTAATATCACAGTGCCTGAAGGCTGTTTATAGAAGGATCTGTACAGAAGCAGATGTACAGACAAGAAATCTATGCTGCTGTCACCAGCACGGAACAGCCCACACAGAAAAAAACATCAAAAATTTGTATTTAATGTTTTAAATGTGTTTTATCTCTTCATAACACTTATGATAGATAAATCTCATGCTGTGATTTACCTATGAAAATGCTTCCTTTCACTTCTTCCACAGGCAACATGTTTACTTGAGTCATACTTAATCCTTTTTATTTGTAAGTTGTCCAACTTAAGTTTTTAATGATTAAACCTACGAATCACTGAACACATAACATCTAAGTTTCAGTGAAGCTTTCATGTAGAAATCATAAACATTTGAAATTAGAGGGAATGGGAAAATCTCATAAGAGGATATGCTTTAAATTCTATGCAGTTCTTACTCATATTTGGTAACTCTGGCATACCTGGTATGATAAAGAACTTAGGAGTTGGCCTATATGGGCTAGAGTTGGTAACCTGTACCTTTGGAAGAGCCATTTTTAAGCAGCTCGAGGCCCAAAAAATCTGTATGGAGCCACAAAACATATGAGACTTGTAACAGCTTTTTGTTTAAGTTTTTTTTTTTTTTTTTTTTGTTTGTTGTGTTTCACTATTTCTACCTGCTGCAACAAAAGAAATTTGGGAAATTGAAGTATATCTTATCTTAATGAAGGTGACACAGCCTACTAAGTATACATAATCCTATCAGTATTACTAATAGGTGTAATTAACGTCTTCTAATTAATGCAACTTCTATGCAGTGGGCTTTTCATGATTATTTCTTTAAATTTATATTTTCATGACTACTAACCATGTTTTTTGGAATTTCTGGAATCAGAGCTCTATTACCTAAAATAGTGTACTTATAGCTTTGCTATTTCTAACAAAATGGAACAATTGTGAAGTGGAGGAAATGATATCTATTGGCATGTTTTGGTCTACTTTGAGACAGAGTGGCTATACACTGTGTGTGCGCAATTACTAGGCAAGTTGCATTTTTGAGGATTAGTTATTTAACAACAAAACTGTTCTTGGTCAATACAAAATGTTAACAAACCACAAACCTTGATATTTAAGGAAGTGAAAGGGAGGTTTTGGCTTTTGTACGAGAATATCTGTGTGCGCACAGTTAAGGTAACTATTAATGTCAGAATTGCTATGCAACTCAAAAAACCCCAAAAGTATTCCTATCTCACTTGTTTATTTTAATCTGTTAAAGTGAGAATAATAAAAAACTCAAAATTTACAAATAAACATTTCTGACATTTCAGAAAATAAATCGGTGACCAATATAGCCACCCTTCTTTTCAATAACACTCCAAAGTCTTCCATCCATGAAGTCTGTCAGTTTTCTGATCTCTTGACCATCAACTTCTTGTGCAGGAGGAACCACAGCCTCCCAGACACTATTCAGAGAGGTGTGCTGTTTTCCTTTACTGTACGTCTCATGTTTAAGAAGGGCCCACAAGTTCTCAATAGACTTTTATCTCAGGTGAGGAAGGGGGCCATGTCATTATTCTTTCTTCTTTTAGGCCTTTACTGCCTAGCCACGCAGGCTTTGATACATGGATCATTGTCCTGCATAAAAATCATCTTGAAAAGATGCAGACGTTTTCCTGAACCACTTCGTAAAGACAGTGTCTTCTGGAAACTGGCATTAGGTTTGGGAGTTGAGTTTGAGTCCATCTTCAACCCATGAAGGTCCAACAAGCTCATCTTTAATAATTCCAGCCCATACCAGTGCCCCACTTCCACTTTGCTGTTGTCTGACAGCCTCACACCCTCCCTCATTATACAAATGCACATCACTTTGTGTGCTTAAATCCAATAGGCATTCAGGTTCATACAGCTTGGAGTTGGAAAGTATGAATGAAAATGATGATATGGTCAAAGTACTCATCTGCCTAATAATTGTACACAGTGTGAAGCTCTGCAGGTCATTTTGATTGCTTTCTGTGTTTGTGCAAGTGAATCAAATAAAGAAGGCAGACATTGATAATACATAAATAAAAAAATTATCAACCTAATAGCTTTAAATATAGTCCAAGTAAACAAAGTCCAGCAGCAGATCAAGCAATCCAGTAAGACAGCAGTTTTGGCAGCGAAAGCAAATTTGTCCCTGCATTGTTAAATTCTCCACATCTACAATCCATAGCTTGCGGGACTCAGAACCAGCCATTTATGTATCCACATACATGACAGCCATCACAATTGAGGTTACTGAAAATTAAGAGGATGATTTTTATATTCCTCTTATCTTTTTGTCAGAGCAACATGGAGCCACTGGAGATGGTCCAAAGAGCCACATTTGGCTCCTGAACCATGGGTTTGAGACCCCTGGGCTAGAGAATAACAAAGGTGATAGTTAAAGCTGCACTAATTAATATCTTTATGTCCATATTTAATATGTAACGTCAAAAATGTGGCTAATGCTAAAATATTGTCACAAGACTGATGTTACCTCACAATCCTCTTTCATCTCTTTTTAAAAAAAGCATTATTCATGCACAGCCAGCAATTTTACTGCTTTGGGTCGCTCTCACCACCACTGCCATCAATCTTGTTTTCAGCCACAGCAAAGCTAAAGCCCCACTCTCCACCAACGCTGAACCAGTGGAGCATTTGGCAGCTAGAGAGCCAGGCACTTTTATCCAGAGCTGCTGGGTACCAAAAATAATACTGCTGACTGTTTTCTAAAATGCATGGCCCAATGAATTTTAAAAGTTTTGCTTTTTTTTCTTTGATAAACAGGCCTGCCAATTTGTCTGAGGGCATTTAACCATTAACCATCTTCTATTCCTCCTCTGTTACAAGAGTTTCAGACGTGGTTTACCTGCAACATCAGAAAAAAGGCACCAAGCTATTTTTAAGACTTGCCCTGCTTCCAGCCATGACATACATATAAACTAAAACACTTTTAAGAGACAGGAAAAGGCAGCCAGGAGAGGAACAGTGATAAAGCTATTAGAGAGGAAAGAGGGTAATGGAGAAGGCTGTGACAAAAAAAAAGGTCCTAATGTGGAGAAGAGGGAGGGGGCACCTCTGTCTCCAGAGCCAGCATAGCTGGGCTGTCTACAGTTGCCAGAGCCAGAAACCTCTCGGCATGTCCTAATTTAACCCTTGCTTCTCAAACTTGAGTTATTCGGATAAATGAAGCAAGACACTTAAAAGATTTTCTCAACAGTATTTGCTCCAAATCTGAGTCATTTTTTTTCTGTTTTTTATTAGGGATTCTCACTTCTGGAAAATTAATATTGTTGTTACACAACCATTCAGATCATCAGTTCAGGCTTTCTAAGCCACCCAACATTCAGTACAACATAGGTTTGGTAGCAGGTTGGACACCATTTCACCATCAGAACTGCCTTAAATCTTCATGGCATAGATTCAGCAAGGTGCTGCAAAGATTCCTCAGAGATTTCGGTCCACATTGACACCACAGCATCACGCACTTGTTGCAGATTTGCCGGCTGCACATCTATGATGCAAATACCTTGTTCCGCCACATCCCAAAGGTGCTCTGTTGAGATCTGGTGACTGCAGGGGACATTTGAGTACAGTGAACTAATTGGCATGGTCAAGACACCAGTTTAAGATGGTTTGAGCTTTGTGACATGATGTATTATCCTGTTGGAAGAAGGGTACGCTGAGGTCACGCTCAGTTTCCTATTATTAGCTGATAAGCATGGCACCTGATGTGGTCTTCTGCCGCTGTAGCCCGTCTGCTCCAAGGTTTTAGGTGTTGTGAGTTCAGTTACTCTTCTGCATGCCTTGGTTGTATCAAATGGTTATTTGAGTTATTGTTGCCTTCCTGTCAGCTCAAAGCTGTCTGGCTATTCTCCTCTGACCACAGGGAAAAAACAAGGCATTTTCACCCAGAGGACTGAAGCTCATTGATATGCCTTTTTTTCCAGACCATTCTCTGTAAACCTTAGAGGTGACTGTGTGGGGAAAATCCCAGTAGATCAGCAGTTTCTGAAATGCTCAGACCAGCTTGTCTGGCACCAACAACCATGCCATATCCAAAGTTGCTTAAACTACCCTTCTTCCCCATTCTGATGCTCAATTTAAACTGAGCAGGTTGTCTTGACCATGTCTTGTCATTGAGTTGTTGACATGCGATTGGCTGATTAGATATTTGCCTTAACACGGAGGTATACCTAATGAAATGGCCAGTGAATGTAGATTTATATGTAGGTTTGAGCATCAAGCTATTCCTATCCTCATGCTTAGTGGGGTTAAGAGAGTCAGATCACATATTGTAACTCACAATACCATGCTTAGTGTCAGTTATACAAAAGCAGCCAAAAACTGTTAAGCCCTTTGAGTTTTGTTAGCTGGTTCAGATTCAGTCATCACAGACTGTGCTCTTATGTCAGATCTTCCCATCACTACTCTGGCAGCTTAGCTACTGAAACTCTCCCAAGCTGGCAAATGTGTTGTTACTATGACAGCTGGCCACCATATGCTTTCTTGTCAGTTACACGGTTTTTGTCATTTTATACTTTTTGTGTGTGTGTGTGTGTGTGTGTGTGTTGAGATGTTTGAAGATTTTGTATAAAATGCGTTTAATGGAAATTTGTATATAACCACAGTCTTCTGTTTTTTTTGTTTTTTTTTATCTGAATCCTTAATCCATGATTGAGCCACACTGCAGTCTACTTTGTGTCACAGTTAGTTTTACCTCAGTTCATGGCTATTAATCAAGAGGTAATTCTGTGATAATCGGTGCCTCAATGATATCCACAGGGCATTAGCCCTAGAGCTTTCTAAAGATATTAAAGGCACAGTCTGAGCAGGCTGGTGCCCACTAAATTAACCCCATTCAGTATTAATCCCCTCTTTGCTTCCACATTTTGGCCAAGTGGATCTGAAAAGACAGATCTTTTCACTAGTTCAGCCTCAGTCTCCAACACTGCCCTCCTGTTTTAGAAGCAGCTATTTTTATCTGCTCTGACTGCGTCACAGTGAGCAGAAGAAGGAGATAAGTGTCGAGGCTTAGGAAAACCTTACGTGCCCTGTTATGCCTTTCCTTATTTCTGTTAGCTATTAATATTAGGCTGACCATACACGGTTGTTTAAGGTCTACAGCACTGAGCAGGTTCGTGGCTCAAATTGTTTACCGTTTAGGATAAAGTGGTGTTTTTTTTTTTTTATCTTGTGTGTGCAAAGGCAAATGTTGTATCACTATGACTTTTGCCCTTTACCATATGGTCATGCTTAATAAAACAATAAATTTGCAGGCTGTGAGCGTGTGTATCTAAGGATACAGAGTGGGGGGGGGGAGAGCTGCACAAAACAGGGAGCATTAATAGTTCCGTTGTCAGGGAGTCTTAAGAATTGACTTACATTATTGGGGAAGAGCTGTAAAGTGTCATTTAGTCCAAGCTCCAGTTTACAAACTCTAAAACTGTCTTCAGCCTTATTAAAATTTTGATACTACTGAGAAAAAAACATAGGCAAATACTCAAATGAAAAGTGACAGCGAGTGGCCCAAGAGTCTGAATATAAAGTTGTGTGCAGCAGGGTATTACCATCTGTTTTCCAAACAAAACCCTTTTTCTCTGTCATTGTTTAAAGCACTGTTTGCTTCAGAGGCTCTAACACAGAAATGAAATCATTCTGAGGGAGCTGTCACCTAATATCTGTGTTTGTGTTGGTACTGAAGATACTGCCAGCTGGATGAATAATATACACAGTTCTACCACACCTTCAGTGCACTGTCAACACAAATTTATAAATCTATTCTGAGTTTTTTGTTTGTTTTTTTTTACTTGTTGTTGAGAAACTCACTCAGTCCTAATACTTGCTTAAACAACAAAATGAAAATGAACTTTATCTAGACTTGGTCATATTAAAAAGTAGCAGCTGTACAGGTTTTTACTGCAGACCTGTTATGTAAGGAGATTTAGAAGCATAATGATAATAAGAAATTACATCTACGCCCTAAAATTTAGCTTATCTAATTGATACAAAGCCTTTAACTTGGTGCTAGAATCACCCACATCTGTAATGTTAAAACAGCTCTGTGCAGCACTCTGTATCTTAGTTGGGATGGCAGTTTGAATAAAGCCACTGCTTCTAGCGACTGATAGAGGCTCCCCATGGCAGTTCACTCCCTCTGAGTCCATACAGTCAGAGCCCTTAAGCGGTAGCAGAGGGAATATGATGTAGCAGTGCGCAGGCTGGTGAAGTAATTCCTGGAAATGTCAACCTACTGCAATACGGCTGAGGAAGCAGAGCATCATTATTCACTTATTGTGTCTAGGAACTGTTGAGTTGTGCAGTTATTTTTCCCATGTGTCAGTCATTCATCACAGTTTAAAGTATGACACTTTGGCTTAACTTTAGAATTAAGTAAATATTTTTCCTAGTATTTGAATTTACCTTTTGGCTGCTCCCTTGTATTCTCCACCAAGGAGTTGCCACAGCGGATTAATCCACATTGGTAATTTGGCAGAGGTTTTACACCAGATACTCTTCCTGACGCAACCCTCCATGGTGAGAGGGGCTTGTGTCCCTAGTATTGAATATCTATAATTGATATACACTTGAGAAATATACTTTTTATGGCTTAGATATCTACTGTAAGACCTTACCTGAGCTGCAAACAGTCCTGAAATCATCACGTTCTGGTCAGTCTTGATCTTCTTTTGTCTCAAAGAAAGTGACACAGCCTCTTTCCAGCTGATCCCTGCTCCAGTCTAACCGAGAAAAAAACAGAAAACAAGAAAATCACTAAAACACAGATCACTGCTCTGTGATTATGTAAGACTTGTTACTCACAATAAAAACAGGCTGGCTAAGAAAAGAGGTTTTCAGGGACTTGAAATTGCAAGGATGTTATATTTATGTTTGTGTTTTTAACATTATAACACAATGTAAATGAAATAATTACACACCACAAAAATGTCCCAGGTGGGTTCTGTCAGGAAGGGCATCTGGCGTATAACCGCTGTCCAATTACCAATGCTGACTAATCTGCGGTGGTGACCCCACAGAAAATACAGGCGAGCAGCTGAAGGTGTGTGCATACTGATGCCTATATAACAAGTACTGCAATGAGTTGCAAACATAATTCCCAACATGCACACAAGAAAGAAAATACAAAATTATTAAACATGTTTCAGATTATAAAATAAACGATTAAAGGTATAATGCAAAATATTTCCCTCTAGTTACTTTTACACACACACACACAAAGTGGTGATGGCTAACCATCTGCACATAGTAGTTGTGAACAAGCAGAGGAAGAAGGCCGCAGTGATAGATGTAGCAATCCAAAGTGAGGAACACAAGCAGCTCGAGAACACTAAGGGCTGAGAGAAGAGCTAGAAAAGAAGTGGAAGGTAATCAGAGCACTTGGGGCAGTGACTCCCAAACTGGGAGAGTGGCTCCAGCATATTCCAGGAATGAAGAGCACAGTGCTAGAAACGGCTAACATACTGCACAGAACCCTCAAGCTCCCAGGCCTCTGGTAGAGGACCTGAGCTTGAAGGACAAAAGCCCGCCCACAGGACGAGTGGGGAATTTCAGTGGCTCATTAGAATAATCGGTCCACAAAAAATAAAAGCTAATATTTGCGGAGAGGATTATTATATCAATATATACCCTGTGCTCAATCAGTGCAACTGTATTGTCTTGAGCCTGAAATGACTGGTGAACATACAGTCGCGAAAAAACTTTTTACAGGACTCTGTGCAGTTATTTGATTCAGTAGCTTGTAAAACTACCATTTTATCATAACTTTGTTGTTTTCTGTATGACTTTGAGTCTCTCACATCATTTTGGAGGAATTCTGATCCAGTCTTTTTACAATGTTGTGTCAGTTCATCAAGGTTTGCAGGCATTTGTTTATGCACAGCTCTCCACCTGAATGCTCCAGACCAGCAGCCTGTCAGAACTTCTGCTTTTAGATGTGACCACACTTGCTGAGGACCAATTAATCAAGTGCATTTGATTAGCAGCACTTGGCTGCTATTTACCTGTTCATTCCTATTGATTCATTGGGCGTACTTAGTTTTTAACAGGAATACATGGAGTCCTGTGAAAACGTTCTTTTCACATGACTATAGATTCATAGTACACCTCTTAAAAACAATGTAACGCTTTTTTATAGCAGCAAAATAAAACATGGAAGTGATGAAATCACTGGCTTTAAAGAAGATGGCTAAAGACAATCTCTTTACAGTCTATGATAAAACCAGGCGCTGTACGTAAAGAGAGGCTTAAATAAAATTTAATTTGAATTGTATTTTATCTTAGGTAAATCAGGAAAGGCTCTCCCACAAAGAAAGATGCTTGGTGATGGTAATGCAAAGTCCTTCATAGTGCACAACAAACAAATCAACAGATGGTTGCTGGCAGGAAGCCTCTGACACTGAGGCTTTAGTTCATCTGTCCTGTTTAATCTCCCAGCAACCAGTTTAAGATTCCTCATTACTGTAGCATACAGCAGTCTGAACAGTAGAGTTTTAACAACACCTCTGCTCCAAAGCACCATTTTTAAATGCACAGGTTGTAGTTGGATGTGCAGCCCCTGTAAAATGCAGAGTTCTAATGTAGCCTAATCATTTGTAGCTGGATGTATTGTGTACATATTTTTGTTGAATGTGTGTGGTTGTTTTTTTTATGGATTTGTTGTATGTCTATTATTTTCTGTAATTGTATTTTTATACCTCCGCCACAGAGGCATTCGTTGGATTGTTTGTCTGTTCAGCTTAATATTTTTATCACTGTAGGAGCTGACTTGTTTTCTGGATCGTTATGACGGATAGAAGATCTGATAACATTCATAAGACTGTGGGGTCAAAAGTCAAGGTCCCACAGGGTCAAACTTGAAATGGAGGCATATCGGTCAAGTTCTACACATTTCATGTTGTGTGAAAAGAAATCTGCTTATTTTCTTTTTGACATTATCGGGTCTGTCTTGGCTATTATTTTTACTAGCAGATTATCTATAAATTTGTATCTTTCAGATTATCAGAAAATCATATTGACAAAGAAAAGCATCAATTCCACATTTTAAAAGCAGTAAATTATTTGATTATTAAAATTATTTATTAGGAAAATAATTTCCTGTTAAGCATCAGATGAATAATGTAATAACTAACAAAATGCAACACCACCACTAAGACACAATGCTTTGTGACCTCCTGTGCTCTCAGCGACACCCGCAGCACTGACTCATCCCCTGGGCGCCTAAACTTGTACTTCTGTTGTATGTGTTGTGTCAGATACAGGCAATATTGTGGCCATCATGATCCCAGAGCCTAAAGGTCGTGAGATTGTGGCCTTGCTGGAGCAACGCATTTTGGTCAGGTTGCACATCACTGTAGGAACCCGCAACCTGCAGAAGTACGTGAGCAGAACATCCGTAGTGTTTGTCTCCATCTCCTTCATCGTTCTCATGATCATCTCCCTCGCCTGGCTCGTCTTCTACTACATCCAGAGGTTCCGCTACGCTAATGCACGAGATCGCAACCAGGTATGGCTGTGTGCAGCTGATGTTTTCTGTCCAAAAGGGATACAACTGCAGCAGTGTGGTACTTATTCCCATATGGCATTGGTCCTGTAAGACTGTAAGGAAAGATCCAGAATTAGCCCGACAGCTGGCTGAGCACGAGCGTGGCAGCCCAGTGAACCATCAACAAACTCAGCTTATTGGGCCTTTGAGCCCACAGTGCAAATACTTCTTTTTGCCATGTCTTTATAATGAATGGGCTTCTCTGATGTTCTAATGATGTCTGTTGTGAGGATATATCACCATGGCTGTTATTGATAGGGGCCATAGCTGTGTCAACCATTATTTGCATTTTCACTTTGAATTATGTTCTACAAAGACCTCAGTCACATTGAACAAATCTGCTTATAATTTATTTCCCATACAGCCCAGCAAGGTAAAACAGAATATGAACAGTTCAAGAATGACAGACTGTTTTGGGTTTTTTTTTGGTTATTATATAAATGCATATCACTGAAATATGACAATACTGGAAATGTGGCCTTGAGCAGGTGAAATGAACTTATGTGTCACAGTCTTAATAATGATCCAGAATCACAAATAACCCCTTCATTCACACGTTTTGTCTTTTGTATTGCTGCGTCTTTTGACTACATTTCATATTAACTCAGATGTTTACTTGGTGACATCTTCCAGTATACTTGTAGCTTATTTGCAGCAACATAAACAGCTGGAGCATTTTTGGAAGCAGCTTTGAATTGCACACAAGGAATTAGATTCTCGACAAGGCATACAGAAAAACAAGTCAAGTCGGCTTATATATTCCTTTTTTCGGTGGTGGTATACAGGTGTTAATTGTAGTCAGATAAGAAGAAATCAATATCTCAAAAAAGCGGTTTTCTAATTACCAGATTTCCTCATTTTAAAGTTCTATTGCAGTTCAAGTTGCAGCTTGGGCTACAGTTTGTACCTCAGATTTCTGATAGGACTTTATTTGTAGTCATTGTGTTTTACTGGTTTGAGTCAGTGCTAGCATTTAATTATTAACAATTTCAGTGATGCTGCCTCACTTACTTTCAATGGAAGAAATGTCACTTCTGACTGCGGAACAGCACACGATGATTTATCTTATAAAATTTCAACAAGAAAAAATTAAAGTTTTTCAGCTTTTTTGTCATTTTGAGTCAACATTTGCCAGAGCTACTTTGTGTTACCAGGCCAGTGAGATACCTGAATAGTGCTAAGCTGTTTTTCTTTATTAACATTTTTCTTCTGCTCTTGAAAGTCTACTGGTTATGTTATTAATAAAGTGACTGTTTTATGTGTTTGTTTTTCATACAGAGGCGTTTGGGAGATGCTGCCAAAAAGGCCATGAGTAAGCTTCAACTACGAACCATTAAGAAGGGAGACAAGGTAAATGAAGTTCCCAGCTCTGCACAGTCTTATACATACATTAATAAAAATGTCTTCATTCATGTTTGAATTGCATTATTTGAATGATCCTACAATATTTTTTTTTTTGGTTTTATTTTTTGTCTTGTTTAAGGAGACTGAGTCAGACTTTGACAACTGTGCAGTTTGCATTGAAGGCTATAAACCTAACGATGTTGTAAGGATATTACCATGCCGGTAAGTTTTGTGTACTTGATATTTATTTCCGTATCCCATGTTTCTAATTTTTGTTGACATGAAAGTATGAAAAAAACACACGCACTATAGTCACCAAGATATACACAATGGCAGTTTATTTTGAAAATGTATATTTGTGCACTGTTGTCTTGTTTGGTCAGACATTTCTTCCATAAGCACTGTGTAGACCCATGGCTCCAAGACCACCGAACATGCCCCATGTGCAAAATGAACATTCTCAAAGCTTTGGGAATCCCACTCACTACCACCAACAGGATTCACTTCCTGTTGGTGGTAGCACTTCCTGTTGTGACACAGTGGTTTTCTGTGGTGTTTGGCTAGCTGTTTTGTTTAGCCTGATAACTTG
>VUQH01080034.1:0-15512 GCA_015106775.1 Etroplus canarensis | reverse complement strand
CATACTGTCTCTGCGTTTGTAGAAAGTTCCTCGAGTATATTCCAAGCACACATATTTTAGCATTTAAAGGGACCCTGGTATTAAACATTTCCGACAGACAAGTTTTGGATCTTTGCACATTCCCACAAGCAATGGAACAAAGTTCCTTTTTCAGGCAAACACTTGGTACATACATCTGGAATATTAGCAGACATACGATGGAGCTTGGCAGGTGTTATATACATTCTCATCAACCACTTATATTGAAGTAATTGAAATCTTGTGTTTATTGTTTGTTTTTGTGCTTTTAAACAAGCATCCCTCCAATCCGACTCATCAATATTTTCCTGTATATCCCTTCTCCAGGCATCTAATTTATCTAGTGTTGATTCTGTACTACAGTATGTGCTACTAACAAATCGTTCCCTTGTTGCCCTGAGACACAGAAGTAAGATGCAAGTGATTTTGTTCGATATCCTTTATTTATTTTACTTGCCACCATATTGCGATCTGACATGCCCAGGCTTTTGTCAGGGCTTCTGTTTTGCTGTTGAGTCTGGAGACAGAAGACAGTGATCTCATCTTAAGGTTTGGTTTTCCTTATCCGTCTTTCTGTCTCCAGATCGTTCTGCGATTTGATGAATTGTCTACTTGAGTGTGGGTGAGGTCCTGTAAGATGCTCAGACAAGTGTCCTCTTGTCTCTGCTGTACACAGGATAAGGAACAGCTGTGAGTGCCAATTTTGGGGTTTAACAGTTTTTCATGTGGGAGCGGCTGGTTTGGAAGAAGTGTTTTCAAGATAATCCTGTCCACAGATGAAGTGACTGAAAAAGGCTTGACATGGTAGTAAAGTCATGATGTCAGTTCCAGGCTACCTTCCGTTCCATGAAGTTGATGCACAAGGAATGTATTGAGGATCACTTTTCATATTTTGAACTGGAAGAGTTTTTGAACAGATTTAGACAGAAAAACAGCTCATATCAAAGAAAACAAATTTGCTCTTTGATTCATTGCTTCTCTGGAGTTTGACATTTAATCCACAAATGTTGAGTTTATAGGAAATATAGTTACTTATAAGGTAACACTTTGATATGTAATATAATAGTTATATGTTTAAAAAATTTATATATGCTCACTGACATTTCATCAGTTACAATTTGCTAGTACTGTGTTGGACCCCTGTTTGCCTTCACATCTGTCTTAATGCTTCATAGCGAAGATTCAAAGGACATTTCAGGTGTTGAAACATTCCTCAGAAAGTGCATATTGACATGGTAGGATCACGCAGTTGCTGCAGATTTGTCAGTTGCTCATCCGAGATGCAACACGTCCATCCCAACATGTCCCAAAGCTGCTCTGCCGGATTGAGATCTGGTGACTGTGGAAGCCGTTTGAGTCTAGTGAATTTATTGTCATGTTCAAGAAACGAGTTTGAGATGATGTGGGCTTTGTGACATGGTATTATCCTGCTGGAAGCAGCCATCAGAAGATGGGTACAGTGTGGTCATAAAGGGATGGACATGGTCAGCAACAATACTCAGGTTTACATCAAATTTTGGCCCTACCATCCAAATGTTGCAGCAGAAGTCGAGACTCATCAGACCAGGCAACATTTTTCCATCTTCTGTTGTTCAATTTTGGTGCTAATTGTAGCATCAGTTTCCTGACAAGAGTGGGACCCCGTGCGATCATCTGCTGCTGTAGCCCATCTGTTTCAAGGGTTGACATGTGCGTTCAGAGATGCTCTTCTGCATATGTTGGTCGTAACAAGCGTTTATTTGAGTTACTGTTGCCTTCCTGTCAACTAGAGGTAGTCTGGCCATTCTCCCCTGACCTCTGGTATCAGCAAGACATTTTCACTGAGAGACCTGCTGCTCACTGAATATTTTTTCTCTTTTTTTGGATCATTCTCTGTAAGCCCTACTGATGGTTGTGCAGTAAATCCCCGCAGATCAGCAGCTTCTGACCAACTAGTCTGGCAACAACAAACATGCCACATTAAAAGCCACTTAAATCACCTTTCTTCCCAATTCTGTTCCTTGTTTTGGAGGTCGCCTTGATATTGTGTACATGCCTAAATGCACTGAGTTGCTTCCATGTGATGTGATACTTGCATTAACAAGCAGTTGAACAGGTATACCTAATAACTTGTGTATCATCCTTACCAAATCACATAAAGTGAGGCAAATAACAATAGGTGTTCATATGCTTATAGTTATCACCATAGTTAGGACATTAGTGAAGTTAGTATGGAAATGATACATAATACTGGGCATGTAAAAAGATGTATGAAGATCCTAGATAAAGCTTCAGCCAATCTACATTTTTTTCAGCTGTACCAATATTTTATAACAACAGCTCAAATCAGTATGTGTAATGGGAAAATCATTAGAGAGTTGTCACCCAGCTCAGCAGTCCCTCTCAGCTAAACAGCTCATTGTTTTGGATTTCTCGCACTTTTCACTGTTCTTCTCCACCATTGTCTGTTCCTTAACCACAAGTCTGGCTCTGTTTTTTGGTGGATTGTGTTCGTTTGAAATGACTCAGAAAGTGTGTCAGCGTGCATGAAGCCAGTAAGTAAAAATGTCAGAACCATCCTGTCTGTTTCACCTCTGGGTCACATTTTGCGTCACTCAGAAATTAAATATGAGGCTATTCCTCTGATACCCTCCCAGCGGGATGCGCCGTTGAACTGGACTCCAGTCTCTGCTCTTATAAGGATGGTTTGTTGTTACTTTAGACATTCTACACTGAGAAAGGAGGAGGACCAGGACCTGTTTGTATGCAGAGGTGAGCCAGTCTGCGGTTGCAGACCAGATTAGGTGAAGTCAGGGCAAAACATTTAAGGGTCATATTAGAGCAAAATGTCTTTAAGATGAGATCACCGCGGGAGTCTCCCTTACATAGCCTTAATTACTTCTGTGTCCAGAAGCACAAAATACTCCGGAAGACCAGCACGCTCTTTTCCCTGCTTATGTAACAACCCTGCATCTGAGCCAGGACCAGAAGTTTGATGCTCCTTAAGAGGCTGTGATCGAGCTGCTTGCTGTGATTTCACTTGGTTTCCTTCATTCTCTCTCAGTGTCTCACACTCTTTTGAAGTCCTGACTGCTTATACTGAACACTTGCTTGCACAGTGCGATATCTGCCGGTGTTTGCAGAGGGGAAGACCAGAGCCTGGATTACACATCTCAGCTGAGCCTATAATTTTTAATGTGTTACTAATACCAACTGTAGCTGTCATGTCAAGGTCATCTCCACGCTGGTAAATGTTTGTCAGGGCAGATAAAATAAGAGTTTTCACATTTTTTTCCATATTCCTGCACCACACCAGTTAAACTGGTTAATAATTACGCGGCATGCGTTCATGGTGTCTGAAACGTCTCACCATTTCCGATGCTGCCCTCAGAGGTTAAACAGTGTGGCCTTTTGCCCGATCTGTCCCATCTCCCTTGTTTGTCACAGTTTTCAGAGCTCCCGTGTTCACCTTTGGCAGTATTCTGCAACCCCATGCGGGTGAGAGATAAAGGCTGGATTCCCAGCAGCAGCAAGCACTCAAAGCCCTTTTTTGGTCATATCACAGTAATCGGAGGCCAAATAAGCCAGCTGCGAGAAAGAACGCAATAGACTTAGCACTGAGCTGCATTATTGCTGCTTGACCTACTACTGGCAAAAACCACTGACATGCACTGGCTGTCTGAGCGGGGCTGTTTTCGGAGATTTGGATCAGGGAAATAGCTTAGATCCTAATTATTACATTAAGATTTATAAAACAGTACATTCCCCTCATCCCTCAGGTCATGACATGTTAAGAATGTTATTTGTTTTTCGTGTCTTCCATATTGTCTTTGGTAAAAGCTGTGAATAATGACGCGACCTGACTTCTGGAGTTCTCGTCAGAACCACACAGACACAAAGGGGAGTGAGTGCTAATATATTATATTTTCCCCACGCAATCCTGTAGTTCCTTCATGAACCGGCAATCTGTCCCAGAAAGTGTTGCCCCGTAGCACTTAGTAAAAACCAGCAGCACATCCTGTCTAGCACTTACAGAGGAAAGGAACAGACTGTGGCACTTCCTGTCTGTTAGTCATTGCTTAAAGTGGCTCCCTTGGGGATGGGATTTCCACCAGAGAGGATGTGCAAAAGAATGAGGGAAATAGTGGTTGTTTACCAAAACACGTTGATGCATGTACCAAACACCTGATACAGTGGACGTACTCCCATATGTATCACCTAAAACCTAAAGTGTTCGGGTAATTCATCTGTCTGTTATCAGGAGTTAAATTTAAGCTAAGAAGCTTTCCTGCGTGACGGCTGTGCAGCACACTCTGATGGTTTTGTCCTCTCCTGACTCTTTGTGAGGTTATGGGGAGGTGTTGATGTGATGACAGACACTATTTGGCCTGTTAGCACTGCAGATGGACCATCAGAGACGATTGAATATAAATTCGACAGAGGGAAACCCCTTGGGCCTTCAGCATTTTAGATATTGTATTTCATTCTTAGTTAAATTCAGAATTATTTTTTCCCATATTTTATGTCATCACTCTGTATATCTGTTTATCTTACAGTGGTGGATGCTCATATTTAATATGACCAAAGTTTGAGTTCTGAGTATGTGCAACTAATCTGTGTGAGGCAAAAGCCCAGGCTTCAAACTTTAAACACTCTTTTTCAGTTTTTTTTTTTTCTACTCTTGGCTCTTTATGATGTTATAAATCAGGAAAATTCTTGACATGGTTTTGGCTGTCAGGATGTAGGCCCCACCCAGCTGCGAGTCAAATTGGAGGGTTACAGAGGTAACCATAGTTCCATGAATGACGGTCAACATGCCAGTGGATGGGTCAGCCTCTATGGGGGTGAACTGTTTGGGAGACAGAATAGCAAATTAATCGCCCCCTCATGCGAATGCAATCAGAACCCATACATGCCCATACAGCTGTGTCTCTCCTTGTCCACTTTTACTGACTGGACCACACTAGCCTATGGAGTGACCACACCCATTGGCGTGTTAACTGTAAAGCTTTTTTAGATGTTTTCTGGCAGAAAACATAATCTGGCCTTCGTGTTCTTGAGCGTAACCAGCGGTTTGAAACTTTCTGTAAACCCTCTGTATTTAGTTTCATGAAGGTGTCTCTTTATTGTAGATGCTGACAAGGATACACCTACCTCTTTGAGAATGTTCATGACTCAGCTCGATGTGTCGAAGGGGTTTTTTCTAAGGAAGGAAAGAATTCTGTGATCATCCACGTTAGTTGCCTTCCATGTTCTTCCAGGTGTTGCTGAGCTGGCCAGTGCTTTCCTTCTTTTTAAGAATGTTCCAGGTTGTTATTTTGTCCATTCCTAAAGTTTTTGCTTTCTCTCTGATGTTTATTTTGTTGTTGTAATAATAGCCTCCTTCACTGGGATTGATATATATCCAATCCAAATTGAAAACCTGGAATCTTTGATCTGCTCAATTTGTATTGGAATAAAGAGGAAGCAGACCTCACCTGGCCTCCTCAGCCATCTGTCCCATTACTTTAGAGCCTCTGAAAATGGTAAAACTATGCCTAAAAATGACTGTAATTCCTGAATAGTTAATGCAGTTCTTTTGAAAAACCCCTTGAGTTAAAGCTGAAAGTCTGGGCTTCAGTGGTGTCCTGATTGTTTGATTTAAAATCCACTGCAGTGGTGTAGCAAGACTAAATTGCAAAAACACATTTCACTGTCCTAAAATTTGTGAACCTAACTGTATTTTCTATCAAGCTTGCACAAACAGAGGAACTGTCCTGAAACCATAAAAATATTCATCCAGATTTTTTTTTTGGTTGCTGGCCAGCTGATGGGTGACATCATAACTTGGAAAAAAAGGCCATTGTTTGTGTTTGTTTAGAAAGTGATAAATAAAATCATTAATCACATTTTTGTTTATAGGACAGAAACTAATGAGCCCATAAATAACAGTGTACCACAGAAGAGACTGTCACACAAAGCTGAACGGAGACAAGGGTGTATATGCTGGCTAGAAAACTATAAACTAATTATTTTTAATTTCTTAAAATTTTGGAGTCTTTTTGAAACAGTGGTACACTGTAGTATCCAGAAATGCAACAGGAAGGAATCTATTTTTATGACGAAATCGCTTAAGGTGCTTCAAAAGAAAATGGAAGCATCAACACAAGATCAGAAACCCAGGGGTTGAGATAGTGTTTTTTTAGAGTATGTGAGTAACTTTGGGGTGAGCTCTAACAGTTACGTCCAGCAGTGAAATTCTCACACAGAGAGATAACGGAGACACAAGTTATCATATCAGTGACGCATGTGAAACTAACAAAAAACTCTTGTGTAATTCTGCTGGTATCAAGATATGAATTTCTCCATCTACTCCCAGCTGTTTGGCTTGTCATTCTTCTCCTTGCAAAAAATCGAACAACCCCCAAAAGTCATTGTATACGATGTTTACCAAACATAGCAACCAAACCTAACCTTTGACCTGACATGGCGAAACCATCAGCCACTGGGATGAAGGCATGATGGGCAAACAGGGATGGCCTCAGAAGGCGTTTTCTTATCTTAGATTATACAGGTGGGTTAAAGTTTATTGAGAGGCTAGCTTCCACTGAAAGGAATGCGGAGGCTTTTCTTTAAGGTCGAGGACTTTAACTTTTTTTTACTCTCTACTCTCCGCCAATAGGAAGAGTCGTAATGCAGCTTACTGTGTGGTCTGACATAACCACATAGAAGCTGGCTTTTTCCTCGCTGGGTATCTGCACACCGTGTGACTTGTGCTTACTTTGGGTGCAGGGCGACAGATGGATTTAAGGTCAAAAGACATGAAATCGAGAGAGACTTCAAATCTAAATACAGCACATGAGCGACATATAAATACTAAATGTTCGCTGTCCATCTATTGTTTTAAATTTTAATTTCCAGATTGTTGCTCTTTTCTTTACTTAGCTTATTATATTTATTTTGCAAAAGTATTGAATTCAGGGGTTTTATTCAGTCTGATATAAAATCACGCACCTAGTCATGCAGTCTGCCTTTGCAAACATTTGGGGAAAAAAATGGACCATTCTGATGAGCTCACTGAACTGAATTTGAGTGTGGTACTGTAATGGGATGCCACGGTAGCAACAAGACAGTTTGTGAAATTTCTTCCCTCTTAGATATTCCACAAACAACTGTGTGTGGTGCTATTACCAACGCTCTGATGACTCAGTAAGTACAGAGTTCCAAACCTCCCCAGGCATTAACATCGGTGCAAAAACTGTGCACCAGGAGCTTCATGGCATGGGTTTCCAGGGCCGAGCAGCTGCAGGCAAGCCTTACATCACTAAGCACAATGGCAAGTGGTGGATGGGAGTGGCATAAAGCATGCTGCCACTGGTCTCTGGGGTGACAAATCACAGTTCTCTATCTGGCAGTCTGATGAAAAAGTCTACATTTAGCCAATGTCAAGACAACATTACCTTTATACAATTTACCCCTGAGATTAATAAAGTATTCTTCTTCTGATTCTGACTGATTCTGACATCAGTATCTAACCTCACAAATGCCCTTCTGGATGCAGGCAAAAATTCCCATCGACACAAAATCTCGTAGAAAGCTTTTCCAGAAGAGTTATAGGTACACAGCGGGGACTGACTCCATAAAAGCCCCTGTGGGTGTAATATGTAGGCGGCCTAACGTTTTTTCATATAGTGTATATATACCAGTACAATCTGTGTGGGTCTAAAATGGTCTTCACAAACCCCTGAGAACTTTACCTAGCTGCCACTCAGATTGTGCTCTTGTCTTAGCTTGTTGTTAGGTACAGCTTATTGCAAGGGTATATAAGAATTCATAACTTAAAGCACATTTGCATACTAGACAACCATAACAATTAGCTACTATTTAAAATAGACTAACTAGAATATCAGTGACGTAGGAGTTCATTCAGCTCACAATCCATCACAACTGACAAGTTACTGTTACATTTTACGGTTAAATTTTAAGTACAGAAAGAAAGTGATCAGTATTTTGTCATTGTTGGCTGTATTGCACTGATGAGAATAACATCCACTGAAAAATCACATATGGTCATATCCAGGATAATGACCACACTTCTTGTCCTTATAGTACCTTAAGACATTATACTGCCATAAATAAACCTAATGCATTTCAAGTTATGAGCATTAAAATCCAGACCAACACTCTTAGGATTAGTGATTTGTGTGAAAATGTAATAAAACAAAAAAATAAGACCTTGACCCGGAGCACTATTTGGGCGAAGATCCATCTGGTGAGCAGTTATGTGTAACTTTGCTTAAATTCTGACCAATACCCTCAGAGGAGTAGTGCTTCTTGTGACTTCTGGATGGATGACCGAGCCTTTGGCTGGATGAGCTAAAAATGACGGAAACACTAGAACTGAAAAATAACTCTCTTTGATTTTGCAGTATAAGCTATTCCTCAGAAAATGATGTCACTTGGTACGTATTCTTGATTATTTATCCTTCCTTTAAAAAAAAAAAGCTCTGACCTGATCACTGTTGTGACACTTTGGATTTGTCAGAGATATGTTTCATTAGGTAGGGGCTCTGTCCTTTAGGTGGGGCTATGTTCCTCCCAAGAGGAACCTCGCAGAGTTTATCAGACTTGTAAGAATGTAATGACTCAGTATCTGCCTGAAGACTCCTCTTGCTTCAGTTTAGTAGAAATACTGTGCATAATGAGTGTGCCTTCTTTCCCCTTTGAGATCTGCTACATTCTTGGATTCAGATAGCGACATACAGAGGGGAATGTGTAATGCACACAAATGGCTTTTCTATGTACAAGCTTTTATCATGATGGATTCCAAGAACAGAAGAGTGGCTTTACAAGTGTCAGCTTGTATTGCTGATTCTTCTTGGACATGCTTTATTAAATTTTCCTGAGTAAGACACCTGAGTCTACTGTCATGGAAGATTTCCTTCCCCCTCCTCACGCTTTCACTTTTTATACTTTTGATCTTGAGCAATAAACACGAACCTCTTATAATAAATGGTCAGATGGTAGAAACAGTGAGAGAATACAAATATCTGGGTACTATAATTGATGACAAATTCATCATTGAAACTAATGTGGCAAACATCTACAAGAAGGCCAAAATAAGACTGTTCTTCTTGAGAAAACTGCACAGGATAAAAATGGACACAAAAATAACAGAACTTTTCCACATGTCAGTAATACAGTCTGTTTTTACATTTTGTATCACAGGTTGGTTTGGAAATTGTAGTGCCCAGTCAAAAAATAAACTTGAAAGTATTCTCTTTGAGTAAAAATTTAGGACTAAGAAATGTAAAAACAGTGTATGAGCTTTTCTGTCACAGTGTCATATCGAAAGCAAGGGCTATCATGGCCGATCCCTCTCATGCGCTCATAGGCTTATATAACGCCCTAAAGTCAGGAAAAAGGCTAAGGGCCATACGGTGCCGAACAGCAAGATATAGCGAGACTTTCGGACCATCAAGTATTAGACTTCTTAACAATGTGAAAGCTACTGTGGCATAATGTGTAATATTCATTTATCTATTTATTCATTAATGTATATATTTTAGGTGTAGGATGGATCCTCTGTTTTATATAAAATGTTTGTGATTTGTTTTTACGTATGAGTGATTATGTTAACTGTTTGTGAAATATTTTTATTTATGTGTGGGTGTGTAAAATGTGATTTGCTTTTACTTATGTGTGATCATGTATAGATGGATACTTTCCTTGTCATTTCTTAGTTACATGTACAAACACCTGTGCTGTGCTTACTACCTGTGCTGTTAATGTTTGCAATCAAAATTTCATGCTTGCATGACTAATAAAGGCTTATCTTGGCTTATCTTATCTTATCTTATCTTATCTTATCTTATCTGTATAACTGTAGCATCTCACACTCGCATACTTCAATATAAATCATGGTTGTGTTCCTCCTCTTTGCTTTTATTATCCTCGAGGTGTAATGAGAACTTGGCTGGAATCCATCAGTGGTACATAGAACTGATATGTAATGCAGTGGTTTAGAAACAGAGATATCCATGTATGCTGGGTCCCTCAGTTTACACTACATGTTGGGACAAAGACCAACTGTGAGGAGCCAAGGAACCTCCCTGTAGACCTGCATGATTAAACCATAGATAAAACCATCTTTAATGCTTTGAGTTTTCCGAGAAGGACTCTTTATAGAGATGGAGGTCTGATAAAACTGAGTAACCATGACAAAAGAGTCAGGGAGGTGCCCAAATGATTCTAAATCATAATAATGGAAATAAACAAGTATTTAAATGCACAATATTGCATGGTCAAAACAGCACCATTAGACTATTACAGGCAATGAAAAGTATAAATTTAGTCTTGAAATAATGACATCAATTATGGATAGATATATGTCTTTGGAAAGTGACATGTTTAATCTGGGCCTTAAAGTGAAGTAAGTAAAAATTAACATTTTTTTCTACACCTCAGGCAGGTTATCTCTCACAAAGAGTCTCAGTTTTAGAGTTAAACTCACTGCTACCTGCTAGATGCCTTCAAGCTGAGTCCTGAGCGCCTTCACGGCTTTTGGAAAAGTCTTAATTTACTGTTAGTAAAAATCTGATTGCTTTACAAAAGTCCAAACTATTTTAATTTTATTACTTCCTTTTTCTTGCTGAAATTCAAAATCAGTACTTGCAATAATGATATTTGTATCGCTAGTGTCACGATGGATTTTTACAAACAGACTATACAGACAAAAGTATTGGGCCACACCTCTTAATCAGTGAATTCAGGTGTTTCATTCAGTCGCATTGACACAGGTGTATAAAATCAAACACCTGAGTGAGTCATGCAGTCTGCCTTTAAAAACATTTGTGAAAAGATGAGTTGTGCCAAAGAGTTCACTGAATTCAAGGATGGATGCAGCCTTTTCAATAAGTCAGTTTGTGCAATTTCTTCCCTCCTAGATATTCCACGATCCACCGGCACTAAGTGGCAGACCATGAAAAGTTACAGAGCAGGGTCACCGAGTGCTGAGGTGCATAGTGTTTACAGTGCTCTTCTGGCTCAAAAACTGGGGTAATCCAAGCCTCCTTTGGTTTTAACATTGGCACAAAAATGGTGCATCAGGAGCTTCGTGGCATGGGCTTCCATCAGTCACATGCAAGCCTTATGTCATCCAGGGAAATGCCAAACATTAGACAGAGCGGCATAAAGCACACCACCACTGGACTCTGTGGGAGTGGAAAAATGCTCAGTGGACTGATGAATCATGCTTTCCATCCGGCAGTCTGATGGATGAGTCTGGGTTTATCCAGTGCCAGGAGAATGTTACGTGGTTGATTGGACTGGCCCAACTGTAAAGTTTGGTGGAAGAGGGATAATGCTATGGGGTTGTTTTTCTAGGGTTGGCCTGGACCCCTTAGTTCCAATAAAGGGAAATATTAATAATATTATATTATGTGTAAACATTAAACACTCTATGGAAAAACTTTACATAGACTTTTAATGAATCTTAAGTCTTTTTGTATCCACAGGTATTGCCTCCTGGTGGCCATTAAAAAGAATGCAGGTTTAAAGTACTTTTGTATTTGCTTTACTTTTCAGATCCAGAAGCTACAGCCATCTTTCATACTGCTCATCACCTAAATAATGCCCTAAATAATGGTGAAATACGGCAGTGGCTGCTTCTCGGCAGCAGGGGAAAAGAAAATGGTCAGAACCGAAGCAAGTGAGAATGTTAATAAATGTTAGTGCCTTAAGGAAAAGTGCACCAGTTTGCAACAAGCTGAAATTGGGGGTCATGGGTCATGTTTTAGTGCACCTATGACCCAAAGCAAAAAGCCAAGACAAAGCAGAAGTATCTCCAGGACAAGTCTCTGGCTGTCCTTAAGTGGCCTAGTCACAGTCCAGGCTTAAATCCATCAAAACATCTTTGGAAAATCCTGGGAGTTCACAGGGGTTTCCCTTCCATTGTAGAAGACTCTCAAAGGATTTGCAGAAAGAATGAGATAATCTGCTCAAATCCAGGTATGCAAGCTTGTAGACCCTAACCCACAGAATTTAAGGTGTAATTGCTACCAAAGAGGCTTCTAGAAGCCAAATTGTCTGAACACTTTTATAAATGATAAATTTCAGCTTTTGAGATTTAACAAATTTGCAAAAAAGTTAATTTTATCCAGATTTGGTGGCAGGTTTATAATCATTTCTTGACCTCCCACCTTTTCATTTAGGAATGACAGCATGATGGGCTGTCATTGTGAGACGTGAAACAGCTTCCTCCTCCCGTCCCACACAGTTTTAAACAAGCCTGTCATATCCTCTACTGGGAGACAAACAAACAAACAAATGTACTGTAGAGATATCATGTGGGAAACCCTTAAATATTAACCAGTGACTCATCCCATCTCTGAGTCAGTAGTGATTATCTTGTTTTATTACTAACCATTAGAGAGAAACCTCAGCAGATTAGTTCCCACCAATTTTGGCTTTCATTCTCACTCTGCTTCATTTACTTCAATTTAGGTTTCACACGGTGAAAGATGCCAAAGCTTTGTCAAGATTATGTTACACAGGCCTTTTGTATGTGGGCAAAGTGCAGGAGACAGAAGAATGCAGGCGTGGCCTTGTTTGTACCTTTGAACTGTATGTCTGTGTGTTTGCGCGTCACTCTTCCTGGGCATGTTGTTATGACAGAGGGTCAGTGGAACCTTTTGGAGCTCTTTAAACGCAGACCCTCCCTTCCTGTGATGGAATTCCTCCCGTCCAAAAAATTTTCCCAAACAATCTCTATAATTAGAGAGCCCCCCCTGTCTTAAACAGCATCCTGCTCTAAGTGGATTACCTGGGGTTAAGTAAAGACAATTAATACGGAAACAAAGAGGCCTCTGTACAAAGTAATTATCAAAATCTGATTGGTGGTTTTAGTTAATTTTTTCAAAGGATAAAACATCAGATTAATGTTCCTCAGCTAGCACTGCGATTATTTTACAGTGGGATGTTGGAGGAATGTCCCCTCCAAAAATACTGGAACAGAATGGCTAATTCATTTCTTTTTTCTGTGCACTGATTTATGTGTGAGATCAAAAGATGAATATGAGAGGACTTTCACTGTAGTTAAGAAGGGTAGACCAACACAAAGACTAGAAAGCTGTCTGTGGGAGAAAAGCATGCCATTCTGAAGATGAAGAAAGGGGAAAGTCCATCAGAGGTATTTCAGAAACACAGCCAGTACCACAGTTGTCCTGAAAAAGAAAGACAACCTACTGAGCAACAGACATTCAACTGGTCATCCAAGGAAGACAATAACAGTTGATGGCAGATAAATGGTGAAAGCTGTAAGAAAACCCCAAAAACAACACTCTGTAAAGTCATGAACATCCTCCAAAGATCAGGGGTGGAAGTAACACAGTCCACTCTTTGAAGGATATCACAATATAGAGGCCATACTGCAAGATTCAAACCACTCATCAGCTGTAAAAATCAGAAAGCCAGATTGGAATGTGCAAAAAAGTACAGAGATGAGCCATGGCAGTTCTGGAACAGAGTTTTTTTAGACTGATGAGCTGGAGATGAACCTCTACCAAAGTGATGGTAAACTTATAAAGTGCTTTTCTACTCTGACTGATCACGCAGAGTGCTGTTCACTATGAGTATCATTCACCTAGCAATTTATTCTACGCTTTCAAGAACTATCACACACATTTATACTATCATAGATGAATGCATCAGGACCGAACTGGGGTTCATTGTCTTGCCCAAAGACCCTTCGGCATGTAGATTGGAGCAACCTGGGATCAAACACCAACCTTACAATTAGAAGACAACTCACTCTATCTCTTGAGCCACAGTTATCCTCACCCTTACTCCATACTTTGGCCTTACCTTCAAGGTGAGGCCAAAACATTCAAGATCATTGGTGAAGCATGGTGGAGGTTGTGTCACGGTTTGAGTTCCCATGGCTGCTTCTGGGACAGGCTCAGCCATTTTTATTTATAACGTAATTCATGATGTAGCAGCAGAATGAATGCAGAAGTCTACAAAAGCATATTGTTTGACCATTATAGGACTAATGAGGAGGAACTTTTTGACACAGCGAAACAATGATCTAAGCACGCTGCCACCTCAACAAAGGACTTCATCAGGGGGAAAAAACGGAAGGTTTTGGTCAAATCAATCACAAAACTTCACCCGGCTGAACATGATTGCACCTCCTGATGGGAGAAATCCCACAAAACACCCAACTAAAAGATTCTGTGGTAAAAGCCAGGAAAGACATAACCAAAGATGAAACAAGAAATCTGGTGGAGCATACAGGTTGCAGGCTTGATGCCATTATTTCCAGCAAGATTATATGTAACCAAATACTGAGTGTTTCTGACTTTAATGTAGTTGAAAATATTCTATTCCAATACTTACGCTCACTTGAAAAACTGGATGGTTAAATACAAAATATGTCATGTCCTATGCTGTTTAAAATATCTAGATGTAAAAATCAGGGGACTAAAGGAGGAGACTGTATCACAAACAATTTTGCTGTTAACTAATGTATTGTTCTTGTTATCTTACAGTGTATATTGTTGTCTTAGCAGAAATAAAAAAACTTAATGATATCAGCCTCAATAAGTGATAATTATTGGTCTTTGTCATTAAAATTCCACATTTATATGTATCTAAATAATAAGCATGTGTAATAGTTTGGAATTGGATACATGTTTCTCAAAAATAGTCAGTGTAGCCTCTCAGTGAGGTGTTTATTCAGGTCTGAGGCAAAAATGTGCGATATTACATTCTGTTACTCGCAGGATAAATCTATGGGCCACCATGTAGCTTGTGGCAGAGGCGGTGTGGAGTGAAAAATTTGGGTGGAGCTGAGCGTGTGGCCATGGGGAGACACTTTTATAGCCACTGAGTGGCGCTTGAAAATTCACACAATATCCACACACCTTTAACTTGCAATGGACTGTTTGCTTGTGCTTCATTTTATTGAGGAAAATCCAAAATTTATACTTTAATCGAAGGTCTTTTGTCTCATTTTCTTTTGCATGCAGCATGGCAGAAGAATTTTGGTACAATGTGTCCTTTAAACTGCCCCAGCTTTTACCTCAGACCAGATTAGCATGGTCATATTTGCAGTTTCAGTCATTTACCCTTTGCTCTGGAATGTGCGCCAGTTACTCATTTAAAGAATGTCGAGGTTAATAAAACTGCTTCAGATACACTGTGTGTCTGTGTGTCTTTCACTTTGATGAACTCAGCTTTGTAACGTCTCTCTGGAGGAGCCGTTTCGAGCTGTATTTTTAGCCGAGGACAGGCGGTAATCATCTTACTCCTCTGGGTGTGCAGCTTGCAACTTTCTGGTCACCAAGTTCTTTTGGTTAGTTACCATGGAAACCAGACAAATGAGTCACTAAACAAGTTCAGCCAATTCAGTTCTCCAGTTTGGGAGGCGAGCCTCGCGTTTCCAGCTTAACCACCCCCCGACACACACACACACACACACACACACACACACACACACACACACACACACACACCACACACACAAAGGTTCGGGA
>VUQH01080030.1:0-21699 GCA_015106775.1 Etroplus canarensis | reverse complement strand
GGTCTTCCTCGTCCTTGTTTCTTGTCCTCGTCCTTGTTCCTAGTCCTTTGCCTTTCCCTCGTCCCTAGGTATCCTCGTCACAGTCTGTTTTGTCCTTGTCTTATTTTGGTAGTCTGTCTGGTCTTTGTTACACTGCCCTCCTTCTGTCCCAGCTATTCCCTGTTACCCATTGTTCCTGTGATTGGCTGTCTCTGTCTAATTAAGTTCTGTCTTCTTGTCTCCCCGTTGTCGCGGCATTGTCAGTCCACCTGCCTGACCATTATCACGCCATGCCTCTGTTACTTTGACTCCTCTCCACGCCATGCTATGTTTTTGTTTCTACGGTCTGAGTCACATCACCACGTCATTCCATGCCTACGCTTCCAAGTTCTTGGATAAGTGCCTAAGTTTTGTTTTGGTCAAGTTTCTATGTTTGGCAATAAAGCCTTTCAGTTTAAGTCACGTCTCAGTGGTCTGCATTGTGGGTCCACGCCACACCACCTCTCACGCCGAGAACCATGACAGACTCTGTTTCAGAGTTTGCCCGGAGTGACTTCAACTCTGTTCCAAAATCTGTCATAAGTGACTTCACCACGTTCAGAGCATCCGCTTCACCAGCCTTGCTGTTGGCGCTAGCTTCTCCGCTGACGTTAGCCGTTATACCTGTCGGAGTTATTTCACTGGCACCTCCGAGTCTCCGAGTAGCCATGCCGCTTTGTTTGGTTGCAGAGGGTTTTGGCATACCAGTACGGGGGTTTAACTTTCAAAGCTAGTGCTATTTATTTGGGAGTTTAGATTAAATTGTGCACGGTCGTACAGTGCTCCCACACTACGCTGCCAGCTTGGTCATGGTTACCATGGCAACTCAATAGACTCACTGCTAATTGCTTTAGCCTCACAAAGGGCATTTCCATTGCAAAACGGCTAGCGGCAATTAGCACTCTATGCTAGTGCACATACACGGACTGGGACTTACCATGTGAAGCAACACATGTTATACGGGCTTCCCAGTGCTCACGTGGTCTCACAGCCTTCGGAGTTCACTATCAGTCTCTGAGTACTTTCACCGAAAAGGCTGCTACTTTCCCGTTAGCTTCTTCACCACATGAGCAATTAATCTCTCCCCATCTGTGTCTCTGGCATGTCTGACCAGCACAGGAAGGCACACACAGGTGTCCGAGAAGCACGTACAGGTTGGGGGAGGGACACCTGACCTTATTGGCTGATGCCAATAAGACCATGGGTCAGACCAGGTAATGATTGGTTGCCCGGTGTATCTAACAAAAACACTCTAAATGACAAATCCCTTCCTCCACACTATTTATCCACACATTAACTGAACTCATATTTACATGCTTTTTATCAATATCTATTCCCATTGTGAAATGGGCATTTTTAATCACAATAGTATCATTATTTATATTTTTAATCACGTTTTTAACACTGGGTTACACACTGGTTAATTTCAATATAAATTCTCTCTGAAGTTTGGCTTCTATTATCATATGGAACAGGCACTGATGCAGTTACTTTTGGGATGGATGGGGATTTATTTATTTATTTATTTACAGCTTTTAATCTTTTATACTAAATGCTGCTTGGTCCAATATTAGTTCAGCAATTTTCCCCTGGGGATTTATAAAGTATTCTGATTCTGATTCTGATGAGTTCAGTAATGATTTACTCAGCAAACTATTGTACACTTTCATGTTGCTGATAATATCTTGAAAGCCACTGACCACCCCACAAACCAAGTCCAGGTTTCAGAATGTGATCTCCAGACCTCTTTGTAGAATTTAAAGCCCCCAAAAGAACAAATAAGTTCCTTCCACAAGAACATGAACCATTGATGGACTCAGTATTATCCACACTTTAAATGGTGAGCAGAGCAGAAGACTGTATTGTGAAATTTGTGCATAACATCAAGACTGATCCTGACACCACATCAGAACCTTTTTATTTGACGGGAAAATCATTTTATTACCAATAATTGAAACATGTGAACATGTCAGAATATATTAAGACATATTCATTTACTACTAACTATTACCACTAGGGTTCAATAGGTTCAGAACCAGTGTTAAAAATATCCAAATGTGTCATCTGAAATGCCTTTAATCCAGTTTCTGCTATTTCAACTGATCAAGTCAGTGCTAGATGATCCAGAAACACGTGCACTGACAGCAATGAAGACAAATATTTCATTCATTCAAGGAGAAGGGTCCATTTATGTTGCTGAACACAGATAGTTACCTGGATCGATGCTTACTTTGCCTCATTCATTTAAAAGAGGAAAAGAAATGGGAAGTGCAGGTGGCTATACTAGAATACATAAAACAAGTGAATCTGTCAGAAGGTATGGACGGAGAGACTGGACCAAGTGCCGGACAACCTCATGATCAGTAAAATGTTGGCAAAGCTGCTTTAATGGGGGATCTCTACAGAGACACATATTGCACAGGCAGCCAACCCAGGACAATGCACTGCTGTTTCAGAGAGAGATGTATGATTTTGAGTCTTCAATGTCTGCTTCAAAAAATGCTCTGAATGTATGCATGTTGCTGAGAATGCTGAGAAGAAACATGCATGATATTTAATTTAAATCAGTTATTCTTTTTAAGTGTGCAAGTGGTCTGTTAATTTTAAGTAATTAAATACTGTATGTAGGCAACACAATAGTGCAATGATTATTAGTGCTGTCTCACAGCAACAAGATTCTGAGTTCAAATGTATGGAGTTTGCAGGTTTTCCCTGTGCCTGTCTGGGTTCTCTCTGGGTACTCTGGCTTGCTCATACAGTCAGCTGTGAATCTAAATATATATGTGTGAATGTGAATGGTTATCTGTCCAACGTGTACTCTGCTTCTCACTATGTGACAGCTGGAATAGGCTCTGTCCCTCCATGATTCTGAATTGGATAAATGATGAAGACAATATATAAAAAGTTTATCAATGGGTGATTCCAGTGTACAAACTATTAAGGAATAACACTAAAAGACCTCATGTCCTGAGCAATAATTTTGAGCCCCGCAATGGACCATTAAGTAAATGAACTGAGGGAATAAATACTGTATCTTGCTTTAAATGTTCATCGAGATTAATCTATAGGACAAAAATATATGGAAGTTTTATTAGTACTCCACAACTAAGGCTATGTTTGAACTGCAGGTCAATTCAGATGTTTCGGTGAGATTGGATTTTTTTGTGTGGTTGTTCACATTATAATTTAAATGTGATCACCATCAGACTCCAGTGTGAACAGTCTATGGCCCTGAAGTGACATGCATGCACAGAGGAAGATGTGAGGTCACACGCAGCACGCTGTGTTTACAGAAGTAAGTATGGATGTTGCACATTTCAGCTTATGAGTAAAACCTCACTTTCTTTTCATTGACTAGCTCCATCAATGGTGTCTGCCATGCTTGTTTTGTCCATTGTTTATATTTGATTTTGCCACGTCTCGCCTCCTCAAGTGCAGAATCATGACATCTGTCTCACTTCAGTGACATAAAAGTTGGATGAAATGCGACATGACCATTTTGACTGATTTGAAAAAAAAATCATATTTGTGCTGTTTTAAAATGTCATAAAAAATCAGATATGGGTCACATATGGGTAAAAAAAAATCATATTTGGTACACTTTTGCCCTCAATGTGAACAAAGCCAAAGTGTCATCAGCTACCTGGATCCATGTTGATGTCTTCCTTGTCCTGCAATGCAGTTTCTGCTCATGAATTCATAGGCAAATCTGAAAATACATTCCTGATTCAATTTCCCTCTGTAATAACTACAATTTTCTCCCCCATACAAGTGTTGGAGTGATGTAAAAATGACCTTTATTTAGGAGGTAATTGTGCAGGCCCTTTGCAAATGCCTGATTGTGATCTCTCTCTGCAGAGTGCTGGTTCAGCAAGGTTCTATCCTGTTCCTCAACATGGTTCTCTTTCCTTCCAAGGTGTCCTCTGACTGCGCTGGTCGCTTTGAAGGCTCCCCCTCTATAATAGAATTGCTCCATACACTTCCTGAACAGAGCACAGAGAAGCACTAATTTCACACTGATAAAGATCCCTCTTCCTCTCATTTCATAAGTCTTCCACTAGATACGAAGCTGTGCTAGATTAGATGTGTCACTCCTCCCCCATCCCCCATAATACAAAAGTCCTCACAAAACAGAGCAAGGAAAAGAAGAGAATTAATTTAATTGCTATTCAAGTGTGGGTGAACAAGAGGGTGAACGAGGGGGAGAGCTGCACATACTTGGGTGGAGAATGTTTCCTTTTTTCTTCTTAACAACAAAAGAGAGATGTTTCTTTTAGAAATCAGGAAATGTGTATTGTGTATTGAGGAAGACACGCTGGAGGTCATCTCTAATATCTGTTAAATTCAGAGTGTAGTTGTCAGACATGTCAGAGATCCCTCTCTCGCTGTCTAAACTAACATAGGAGGGGGTTAGTTATGATAATGAAGCCCTGTTTGAGCATCTGCCTCGGTGCATGTGGGTGTAAGCACACTTTCTGCTCCTAGTTTAACGAAAAGGTTATAAAAGACATCGGGGGTTAGCTGCATATCCTCTACCAGGAGTCTGAGGAGTCAAGTTCTTATACACAAATATCATGGAACATTTTATTGGACTGATGACTAGTCCTTGGATTAAGTATATTCAATATGTCAACTTGCTGGTGATGTAGCATTTTTAAATCTTGTTTTTAAAATAGGAACATTTAACTTAAGTTTTTGGTACTTTACAAACCTACAGTATGTATCCATGGGCAAGAAAACAAGAGACGGAAAATGTTTAAATATTTTTGTATGAGAGCAAACCATTTTTTATGACACCCAACGTTATACTATTGGCATTTTCAATCTTTTAATAGTGACAATAAAATAATTTTAAAAATGTGTCTATTGTATTGCAGTAATGTGGAGGTGTTTCTCAGCTTGAGAAACTGCCCTTTGAAAACACTGAGGCATTAACCCTTGTCATTTCCTAACATAGTCACTTTGTTGTACGTTATCACTCTTACTAAAGAGGCACTTTTTGCACTATATCTGTCCTACTGCCCTTGTATTTTTTAAGACGGGAAGTGCCACATTAATGACAGTCTGATTGAAATGTTGTGTCATTTCTGTCTGTGTCCTCCTCTGCTTTTCTTTTCCTACTTCCTGTTTCTTTATTTTGGGTAAAGGGGACTTCCCTCCAGATGTGGAGGCAGCTCTTTTTGAACCTTTTCATCTTCTGCAACACCAGTTTGATCAAAGCACGAGAATAGAGACAACAAACCTGTGTGGCCATGGCCCTGTCACAGGAGTAATAATAATAAGCGTTGTCCATGTTCATGTTTTTGAAACAGCCCAGAATTCAAATGTAGCCATCACACTATCAGTTTCCTTCAGAGGCTCTTTTTTTTGTGTTTTTAGATTCAAGTGTTTAAGTCACATCTAAATGAAATGGGAGAAAAAAACTTTGAGAGGATAAAGGCATGTTTCTTCAAGCATTCAGTTTTATTTATCACATACACACTATATGAACAAAAGGGCCTACTAAGGACCACCTAATTTAGGCTTTTCATTCAGGCCCATTGCCACAGGTGTTTAAAATCAAGAACCAGGCCATGCAGTCCGCCTTTACAAATATTTGTGAAAGAATGGGTCGTTCTAAAGAGCTTGCTGATTTCAAGTGTACTGTAAGAGGATGCCACTATTGCAACAAATCAGTTTCTGAAATTTCTTCTCCCCTAGATTCCACAAATCTGTATTATAGCAAATACAGTTTTAAGACCTACACCAAACCAGCCATAAAGTGGCAGACCATGCAAAGTTACAGAACGGAGTCACCAAGTGTGGAGGTGAATAGTGTGGAAAAGTTGCCAACACTCTGTTGACTCAAACATCCTTTGGCATTAACATCAGCACAAAAACTGTGTGTCAGAAGCTTTATGACATGGTTTTACACGGCTTAACAGCTGCACATAAGCCTTACATGATCAAGCACAATGCCAAGCATTGGATGGAGTGGTGCTTCTGGAGCCTGGAACAGTGGGAATGTGCTCTGTGGGGTGATGAATCATGCTTCTTTCTCTGGCAGTCTAATGGACAATACTGGGTTTGGGGAAGGCCAAAAGAATGTTGCCTGGCTCATTGTGTCAACTGTAAATTTAATGGAGGAGGACTAATGCTGTTTTTTGCAGTGAAGCAAAAAATCTTCATGCTTTAGTTTACAAGACATTTTGGACAATTCTATGCTTCCAACTTTGTAGGAACAGTTTGGGGATGGCGCTTTTCTTTATAGCATGACTGTGCCCCATTGCACAAAGTAAAACCCATAAGGATGTGGTTGGATGAGTTTGGCATGGAAGAACTTGACAGAGACACATTGAGCCCTGACCTCAACCCCATCCAACACCTTTGGGATAAACTAGAACAGAGATTAAGATTCAGGCCCTCTCATCCAACATCAGTGATTGACCTCACAAATGCTCTTCTGGATAAATGAATAAAAATTCCCACATACACACTCTGTAGAAAGCCTTCCAGAAAGAGTGGAAGCTGCCAAGGGGGGACCAACTCCTTATCAATGCCTATTGATTTAGAATAGGATGTCATGAAAGCTCCTGTGCATGTAATGTGTAGGTGGCCAAACGGTTTTGTCTATATAATGTATCTTGTGCTGGCATCTGGTGTGTAAGTAATAAAAAATAACACATTTAAAATAAAAGAAACAACAGGAAGGCTTAGTACAATAACAGTTGACATTTTCTTTTTGTGCATATCTGAAAAAACATCGTCCTACATGAAGAATCTTAGAAATTAGCCGACATAGCGCTGACTCTCCACGTTAGAATATTTTGAATGACTAAATATATTATTGTTATGGTCAGACCATCCCATACCTTGAACTACCTTGTTGACCGCAACCACAGCACTCGATCTATAGTGTCTTGTGGGTGTAGTGTTGCGATTTGATACCTAAGAGAGATTATTTATTTATTTATATAGTTTTTGCCCAGTCACCAGTAATTGTGAAACTTCAGCTAGTTTTTCTGGCTCAACAAAGGAGCTGTCAGGCATCATATTTCCCTCAGGTTCAAATGTGCTGTGTGCTTTGATAATAAATGGAGCAAGCTCCGGTGACCAGGCTTGATGGGCTTGCATGCACTAGTGAGGCTTTAACACTGTTTAAAAGGCATACAGCAGTTCCACTGTTAGAGCGGAGCTGTAATTTTGGATGTCTCTGCCACATTTTAGCATATCAACTCAAAGAACTGCAGCCTTTTTAATGAGTGTAATAATTCACAGTTACATTCTCCTTAAAGTCTCTTAAGGACGTCTGACCTAGACAGAGATTTAAATGTTTAATCAGTTGTTGGACTTCAGTTTTAGTTGGTCTAACATCTGAATATACAAAACAAACAAAACTTTTTTCTTCTTATTATTATTTCACTCTTAATTTTAAAGATATGTTCGTAACCCAGATAATTTAATACATTCCTTTATTGTACGTAACCTAGATCATTAAGCCAGAAATATCTTGTGGAAATGATGGAAGGAGGCAAAACCAGGACGTTGTTGTGCAGACCAATTTTCTGCAGACAAGAATTCAGTACTAAATGGTTCACCATATAAACAAACAAAACAACAGGAAAATCTTGGTGTGCCTTTTGTTTGTTTGTTGTATTTTCAGTTTGTGCACAGATTAAACATTGTAAATGAATGTGGTAATTAATGTGTGGTGTGTGAGTGTAGGCGCTGGTTTATCTACTTGTTTGTCTCAGATGAAAGGAACATATTTTTGCTAAAACAAAAAGTAGGATTGTAGTCAGTGCATCATACCCACTTGTTTACAATGGTCTCCCACGGGGGCTCCCCTCTCTGTTTGTTGATGTATTTGATAGGGGAGACTTAAAATAGCCCTCTAGCTCAAGCAGAGCACCATCTATAGGCAGACTTTGCCATGAATGTTTTCACTGTAGCCAGTTCTGCCATACTGATCTGGAAACAATATTAGCTTTATTCTGGGTCTGTCTCATTTTTCTGTGTTTGACCTTTGCTTAATCAGCTTGGAAAGAAAAGGAAAAAAAAAATAAGTGTGCATTTCTCTGTACATGAATGCACAATAGCCACTTTAAACAGATTTTTTTTTTTTTCATTTAAGCGTCCGCTCAAGCCAGTGTGGTATGTTCTTAATGTAATACACACAATAAAAGGTGTACTCAGTGACACTTCAATGAAATGTAGACCTAAACATTTTTATTTTAAAAAAATGAATATTTTAGAACTAATTGTAATTTACCAGTACAATGTATTGTCGTTTAATCCACCACCTTATGGCGTAGCCTGGCCATTTTTTAACTACAGGGTCAACTGACAAATAAACAAATGGGTCAAAAAACCTCACAGCTGAAAACTGAACCATTCAAATTATTTCTGTAATTTTGTTTTGCTTCTACACTGCACAAAATCATAAAATGAAAGATGCATGTATAAAAGCTGCAACACTTGGCAAGATATGAGCTTAAAAATTAAGCAGTTCTCCCTCTTAAGGAAAAGGTTACCAGTTCCATATGCACAGCAATATGAAGTGCAAAGAAACTTTGCAGATTAGCAGTCTCTTACAGTACACTCTGACTCAACATAGGGAAATATGGTGTTAAATAGTTGAATGAAGATTAAAAGGAATAGAAGTAGACTGTTAAACAAGCCTCCCATGGCACACTTCATATGATGTTCAGTTAGGCCGAGCTAGTGACCTTTATAATCAAAGCATATGCTAATTACAGAGATATTATTAGACGAGAGGGAGTCTTTGCTCAAAGCTATACTATCTCTGCCTGCCCAGAATCCACAAATCAAGGGATTGCCACTGAGAAGGTGGACCAATAAATGTCACAATGTCACTATTTGGTCTCCTCCACATTATATACAGAAAGGGCAAAAAAAAGTAGCCCTGAAATGATTACACTGATGTCTCTGTTCTTAAAGCTCCTGCCTCTCCTCTCCTGACCTGTGTTTTTTTTAAAGCACAGTCATTTGGAGGGGCAAAAATACATAAATATTTATCATTATGCCACCTCTACAAGACACACCTCACGCCAGTGCACAAAGAATTGATTTTTCAGTGTGTATTTTAGATTTCATTTGCAGGTTGCATTTTTTCCCCAGGTACCCATCATCCCCTTCCCTTTAACACCCTGCCCCATCCCTATTTTTTGTATTTCCCATCATTTGCATAGAAATAATTTCTGGGTTAGGCATGTTCATTAGGTGTTCACAAGTTAGTAGAGTGACACTACATGACATACAACATAGTGAACTGTACCAAATTTTAAAAACTTGGATGGAGTAGAGAAACATCGCTCTTCAGGGACATCTAGTGATGTCTCTAATGCAAAACTCTTAATTGAATCCAAACTTCAAGAATGTGTCAGTCTTGTTCTTGGTGATGAATTAACAGAACAATCAGGTTGTCCAGTCTTTTAGCCGGTAAACATTTCCTTTTGCTTAAGATGGATTCTGGTTCTTGTTCTATGACTAGAGCTTGTTTCCAGTGGATTTGTTGTACACACATGTTCAAAAATTAATTTGCTTCCTATTTATATCATTAACATATGACAGACCCTTTATTTCATCTATCCCTGTCTCTTTATTTTTGAAGCTGTTCAACACACTACATCTCTGACCATGTGCACACGCAAAAAGCACACACACTAAGATCTAAATTGAACAGACCAGCATGGAGTAGGCCAATTACATCACTGCCCCAATTAAAATAAAACAACAGGACTCTTTCAAGCTGTCCTGCAGGGGAGAGAAAATTGGACGAGGAGAAAGAAAGAAATAGCAATAACAAATCCCAATCCAGTCAGATCGTCATGATGTTCATTTTAATTAAAAAATTGGATTCATTGCAATTAACTTGAAACTAGTCCCCTGTGGCTCAGTGAAAAAGAAAATGATTGGCTCTCAGTTTCCAAGCAACTCTGCAAGCTCCACAACATCCTGTGATAATCTCTTTTTAAGTAGTGTTCTCTGTTTCTGCGAATATTTGAATGTTTGTCAAAGCAAATGCTGCTTGATATGTTGACATGACTGCAAATCTGTTAAATGTCTCTCCTGGGTTTTCTTAAATTGAGGGGAACTGGGTTTGTATCTTCAAACTTAAGAAATGACAGTTGAAAGGACACAGGTTTGCGGCTGCCCTGACACTCCCAGTGATTGATATCTTCACTGATCAATTGTAACACTCACTTATTATTTTTTACTTGTCAGTGCCAATTGACCTTGTAAGTCACATGTCATTTCATCATACTCAGTGGATATTTTCCACTGAGTATGATGTGCATGTGTGTTAATGTTACTGTGTATGAACTGAAATGTCTAGACTAGTTTTCTGAGCTATGGATTACTATCTTGATAGGGGTTGAGTGGCTAAAACTGTATGACTAATAGCCTGTCAGTGTGGCACTTAACTCTACTTGGTCACACACATCAACCCCTCACTCTTATTATGACACACACACACACACACACACACACACACACACACGCACAGAGAGAGGCACACAGTGATTCTCATAATATGCAGAAGACACCAACAGTATGCGTATTATCACAAAAGACACAAATGTGAATGTACTGGTGAAACCATATCCCTGCCGGTGATTGATTTTTAAGGCTTATTCCAGTTTTAAAATACATTTTTCCAATCCAGACTTGTGTTATGTATATCATGCAGTTAATTTAACTACATTTTCCAGTTGATTGTAGTCTGTAGTGATTGTTCGTCTGACAACAATAATGCTATGAAACACTAACATGTGGTTAACCAGCTGGTGTCTCCTGACAAAGAGCAAACATACGGCAACATTCGCTGACTGGGTCTTACTTTTATAATGATGTGTTTTTTTTCTGTCAGTGCAATATGGTGCAGTTCAAAGAAATGTCAGTTTTGGTTTTCTTTCATTTTTGTTCAGTAATGTCAATAGCTGAGCTGCTGGTGCTCTGGTAAGGAGTAGCTTCCCTGCTAACAAGGTAAGGGTCAATGTCTGTTCACCTTTCACACTGACTTTTGTTGCTTTTACCTTTAGAGTTTAAACTGGGGGGGGGGTCATTACTTGTCTCTGTCCTGTTTCAGTGTCTACCCAAACAATGAATCAAACTTACTGTATGCACACAAACACTCAGTGCAGTAGAGTAGAGTAGAGTCTTTTATTAATGAATATATTTTTAAACAGGCAAAAAAAAAAAGAAAAAAGTTGTTTGAACTGCTTTTACAAAGTACCCTTGCAGTAGTTAACTAATCCAGATTTCTCCCAAGTGTATCTTTCTTGCAGTTAAACTTTCTCCAACATGAAGTAATGGGTAGTAGTTTCTCCAGTACTTCAAATAACAGCAGACAAGGGCTTGTCTTGATTTTTAGTTCCTAACTTGGCTTAAGTCATCAAATGCAGTCCCACACGATGCAACAGAGACAATTATTTCTGGTTAAAATTTGTGAAACACAAGCCTAGATTACCCTGCTGATATCTTGGGGGTTATTTTCTTAGACACTAAAAAGTCATGGAAGTCATTATACAACTTTTGTAAAGGCTGAGTACTGCTCCCCATTACTGGCAATCTGAACATTATATGTAAAATTGCTGGCATGACATGACTTCTAACAGTGTACTGCATACTGCATGCTTATGCACTTGTATGAATACAGTGACTTCCTTGCTGGTGATGAATAAATCTAAATGGAGCCTAAAGGAACTCATTGGCTAAGATTAAAAGAAACAAGTAAACTACACCAAAATGTAAGTATACTTAATGCATGCATACATAAAAAGAGATAACAATAGTGGTATTTCATTTTCATCTCTTTCCTTTTCTTTCCTTCTTTGAGAGAGGCTAAGATAAATATTCACTTATTAAAGCGTAACTGGAATTGACTGTGTCATGCATCAGGCTAATAGCTGAAAGCCATGGTTCAATACAGCAGAGTTGGGACAGGCTTTGCTAATGGAAGAAGTGACGTGGTTGCAGCCCAAATGTCATTCATCAGACCGCACACTGTTCGTTAGGGGCTACAAAGCTCTGCCATCTCACACACTCAGGCTCATCTGTTAACCCTAGGCAATGGCACCCACCGGATTATGGAAATAACAGATTCAGGAAAATAGGACACAGATAGGTCATCCATGTGGAAATGATTGGTGTCAGGAGAGTGTCTAGGATATGTCTGACTGCAAGGGATGTGGTGGTTTTTCTTTTCTCTGAAGATCTAGCTAGGTGCTGTTGCGCCTGGAGAGCTAAGGGTTGCATCAGGGGAACCTATGCCAGTTCTTATGGTCCTTCTTATTGCATTCCTGCCCACCACTAATAGGGTACGCTGACTGTGGTCTACATGTTCTGCGTCATTGACTTAACTCAATGTAATTCAAAAAGATGTGGGGGTTCGTGTCTCTTTTTAAATTTTGTTATATTTGGAAAGTTCAATAATACAGCTATCAGACAAAAAGAATATGACTGTAGTGGGACTGATGGAGTGGAAGAATATGCCAAAAATGAGTTTATGGTTAGTAAATTGGTCATCAGAGATTAGGATGCACAATAATCTGATTAAATCCAAAGTAACCACAAAATCATGTTATAAAGCATCAGTCTGTTGTGTTTCAGATTAGCTAAGTTTATTCTGGTATACTATACAAAGTTGTGAATGTTGAAATTGAAATGCTTATGTGACAACTATGCAGCAATTTTTTCAAGACAGTACAGAGTGGAGAACTAGCCAAAAAAACAAAATAAAACTGTGATTTTCTCCTAGAGCTTATATGAGTTGGGCCAGTTTTTGTTTTTTTAAAGTGAATCTCAGAACCATGACAAGTGGAGAATGTTTCTCCCATACTACCTCATAGTGTGAGAATGTCAGGATCCGTCCAGGTCAGCAGACAATAGCAGTGACATGGCAGGATGATCCAGGACGCGTGTACAGGGTGCTCTGGCTCTGGACACACAAAGAGCTTGAGCCTGCCCTAGATCCCACACAGCCCCAGGGGATGACGTGATGTCACATGCACCCATCCTGCAACAAAGATTGTGTTTGGTCAGCAGTTTGTTATGTCCAGGGCTTGGCCTCCTCCTCTATCCACAATGGGTCCAAATGGCCTGAGGACTGCTGGGGATCTATGATTTTGTTAGGCAACAGGTGGGGGACATTCAGAGATAAACTCCTAGCTTTACTGTCAATCAAACATTTATTGAATCATGCAGGCCATAGATAGATGGAAGCTGAACTTCTGCTTGCCTTGAGTTAGTTATCATTAACATCTCATCCATGGCTCATCATTTAAAAAACAGTGGTCTGTTGTATTAAGCTTGGAGATAAGGGACTCTTTGCCTGCACTTATGTTGGAAGATAATTACCGCTTGTCACATCCACAGTAGTTTCTGTTGTTGGAAGTCCCCTCTCTTTCCCTAGAACTGCTTAAAGTTTTCTGGTTCAGCTGAACTTTGACAATAAAAATAAACTTTTTTTCATGATATTCAGGTTGAAGCCATAGTCATTTAACACTAGTGTTGAACATTATGATTGACTGGTTCTAATGAAACTGTTAAGACTGACTGGCAATCCTGAGAAAAAGAAAAAAAAAAACTTAAATAATGTCTTCATGAAGTTGGTTTTGGGGGAAAAGTTTACTTAAGATGGAGATCCAGCATAGATGAGACGATATAGACACCAGGGGACACTGTCTCCCAGGGTGCTGTGGCCATCCTATGAGCTGTCAGTACTTTACTGCTCTATGATATCTGTACAGTATGTTGAAGAAAGCCAAAGAGCTTTTTGAATATTGAATCTGATTACAGGCAAAGATAAGAAATAAATCAATATAAAAAAGAAATGATCCCCAGAATAAATACGAAGTTCTGCACTAATAATATTAATAATAATAATAATAATAATAATAATGATAATAATAATTTTTTCTTCTTTGGGATATTTAAAATGTACGACAACTACATTATTCTCCAAATTATAACCATATAGATAAAGTAGATCCCATATTTATGGAAAATAGTACTACTTAAAACTTTCATGAATGTAGCTGCATATGTATGGACACAACCACTTGTACTTAGCTGTAGGCCCCACTGTTTTATAAATTTAATTTTGTTTTTGTTTTTTTACAAAATAGATCAACTTTATTTTAAATCCTTTAATACAATACACTCTATCTTAGCATGGTGTCAGTCCAATAATTCACATGGCCATGTTACCTGGAAAAAGTAATGCAATGAGCATGCTGCAGATCTAGTTTAAAAACCAATGGAGGAACCAGTGTTGAAGTCTGAAAAAGACAGGAATATTAGATATTTTTTTATAGCTTTGAATGTTAGAGTGTAAGTTGAGGTTTTTTCAGCACAATTAGGACACAGCTATCAAGATACTATGAGGACTGACAGCTAGATACAATTAATTGTGTTCTTTTCTTTCTGGCTTTCTGGCTTTCATAGCCTATAAGTTTCTACGCTATATTTTTTAGCATCTATACCGGCAACTGTTTTAAGTGTTGTGAGTTTAGCCTATAGTGGCACACCCCAAAATGAGTCAGCAGTGAAATGGAGGACAAAATTAGGATCAATCAACCAACCAACTAACCAACCAACCAATCAACCAACCAAGTTGTGAGCCAAATGATAAAGTTTTCCAATTGTTGTCAGATATTAAGATTAAGGTATTGTTGATATGTATGATTTCTAAAAGCACAGATACACGTGATAGAACGTTTTCAACATAATGAGAAATCATGCTATGAGCAAAGTGATTAAAGTGTACTGTTTGAGTAATTTATTAAGCAAATTTATTAAAACAAATTAATCTGTCATTGATTTGAGGAAATATTAGGTTACTTCACCAGTAAAACCCAGCAGATTTAACATTAAGACCCCAAATTCCCTCTAAAAAAGAGAAAAAAAATCATTTACATTTTCCTTGCTTTTAAGACCTGTTATTGTTAATCACTGACACAATTTCATTGTTTTTTCATGTCTTTGTCCTGATTTGTTTTTCCCCAAAGTCCTTGCATCACCTAGCTGTATCTAAGGTAAGTAAGAATCAAACAGGCATGCATTGGTAACACAAGGTCACAGAGTGTAGTGGAGTGTTGGGTGGTTTGTTTGGATCAGCATCAAGAGGTATCACTTTGCCTCTTCACCGTCCATCACCAGTGATAAGCGAATCCTGCCATGCAGAAGTCTTTGTTTACTTCTCATCATTTCACCACTTTGCAATTTACCAACTTTGTTATGACCAGGAAGTCAATATCTTTAGATATTGATATTATGGCACTTTGGATGGATTACAATAAAGGTGTCTACTGGAGATGTATGAGACTAGTCAATTAAATATTTAAACATCATCACTATTGCTAGCTGGCACCAGAAATACTGGTTGGTTAAAAATGTTACTTAAATTTTATTAATGCACTGTGACATTTATCTGTTAGTTCAAAGATGTTGCAACACCACCCACCACAAACAGGGTCTGCAGCCCGAACAAATGCTCTGTCTCAGTGATGGGCAGTTGTAATTGAGATTAAATTACATCTACGTGGAACAGCACATTTCTGCAGCATTTTGATGCAGAAAATGTGCAGTTGTATACCAACTGTGTGATTATGCCTTGCCTGATGTTATGCAAACATTTGAGTGACATTTAAACCATGATTTGATAATCAATGACTTTGGTTAACAATTTCATATCACTCTGAGGCCATGATATTTATATAGTATGTGTTTAACTGGATTTTGCTCAGGCCAGTCTGTTTTCTGAGTGTTTCCTTATATTTAGACTAGCTGACTAGTCTGATTTTTTTTCTTGCTTAAATGGCTAATAAACTAATTGCCATTAACATCCCTAGTACCTACTATTCCCAAAGGATGAATCATAATTAACTTGGTGATCCCTTGACTTTTCTCTAGCCCTACCAAATTAATAGTTTCAAAGTTTACACTTAATTTACTAAATGCCAAAACAGCTGCTCCAGACATATGTACCAGTAGGTGCTTTTTATTATACAAATGTGCCTCCTCGCTTTCCTCATGCGTCATTTTATTATAATTTAACTCATTGAAGTAGGTGCTGAGGAGCAGAAGCTGTGAAAGAAGAAATTAGTCACATTGCGTCAGTCTTACGCAATATTGGTTGCTTCTGTCGTGTGGAGGTGTGGCTATATGTTACACCAGTTGAAAAGTTTCTTAGTTACAGAAAAGAAACAATAGGTTAGCAACCAGTTTTTGCACAGAGATTCATCGTTCCCTCATATATCTTTCTGTCTTTGCTGATTTCCTGATTTTTACACTAGTGTCACAATGTTTAGTTCATTTTTACAGTTTAGAGGGAATAGTCTGAGCAAGTGATGGATGGAAGACCACTAGATTTAATACTTTTATGTTGCCCTCAGGCTTAATTATAATAACTTTTACCTCTTCAATTTCTATCCAATTATTGCTTTATGCTTTAATTTTGCCAAACTAAAGACATTCCCATTGGCTAAGTTGTACTTAAGTAAGATCAACTATTAACATTTTCCTGCCTCAGAGACTGGTCAGTGACCTCGTGGCAAACACAGGGTCTGAGCAAAAAATGTATATTCCTGACTAAACTAAAGGTTTACTAAAGGTTGCTGGCAGCCGCTGTGAAATCAAAGCCACGATCAAACAATCCTAAAGACTAGTCAGTGATACCCTAGAGTCCTGTTATGTTAAATGTGTATTTCCCCGATTGGTTGGCAATTGGTTACTGGAGGTCACTAGGTGAAATCACTCGCAAAGAGGTATATGGCACTATACCAGAACTCTCCTTGCAATTGCTTTGGTCGCTAGCAGATTGTCGCAGTTATCCATAGTTTGCATGGAAGAAGCTGGCTTGTCTGCAAACACTGGCCAACTACTAAGTGTCACTGATGAATGTGGAGCAAGCCCCTTCCACCAGCCTGCCCAGACGTGGTGGCTGAAAAGTTGTGCCCATGGAGCTAGAGCCAGAGCAAGAGCCAGAGACAGAAGAGCAGCTGGTGTCTTAGCGGTCCTGGGTGCCAGGTGGAGTGAAACAAAACTCTCTCCCCCAAACAGGAAGACCTCTTCATAGAGTGGTTTAATGCTTTCCTACTCTTCTACAACCAGGCAACATGCACTTGTAGGGACAAGCACAGGCAGGAACAGATGCTGGATCAGAAGTTCAAGGAGCTGGGGTCAGTGATCAAAAATTATGTCTCTTCATTTTCTGTTGATGCCCCTTTAAAACATTGTAATTGACATGTATTTTTTAAAAGAATAATTACATAACAGCCTGTTCAAGTAGCCTATATAAATGCAACTTGTATGTAAAATTTATCTTATTAACTTTTTCCTAAGCAAAATATACAAGATGCATTAAATTTATATTTTAATTATTGTTTTGTTTTTTGTTTTTCTTTCTGCTGTGTTAGGGAACTTTCTATCTACAGCAAACAGCTGGTGAGTGATCAGTGACCTGAAGTCACTGGTTGGTAACTGATCTTGGATAAATTTTGGAATGGTTCCACACAGGGTGAAAAAACATTTTTTCCCATGAAAATAATAATGCACGGTGGTGCAATGGTTAGCACTGTCACCTCACATTAAGAGGTTAAAATCCGCCAGCCAGCTTGGGCTCTTATGTGGAGTTTACATGATCTCCCTGTGCTTGCATGGGTTCTCTCTAGGTCCTCTGGCTTCCTCCCATAGTCCAAAGAGATGCAAAAGGGTTAGATTAATTGGTAATTCTAAACTGATGATAGGTATAAATGATTGTCTGTCTCTCTTTGTTGGCCCTGAGGTGGACTGGCCACCCATCCAGGTTGTACCCTGCCCCATGACAGCTGGGATACTCTCCCACAGCCTGGATGAATGAAAATAATAATTCTGGAACCACAGTGGTCCTATATACACTGAATCTTGTTAGAACATGTATTATTTATTGCTGCTGCCGGTGTAATGTTTATAGAATAATTATGAACTTCAATTATACAAGTTAAAAACTTAAACAGTCTTGCAACCAGAGTGTTTCCAAGACTATTGTAATTTTTCTTTACTGAATTAATATTACCAATATCCTTAGTCGAATGTGAGCCAATCAAATCTAACAATACAAATGGCAAATGCTATGCTAACATGTCACAATGAAATTAAATCCTTTTTCACTTAACGCCATTTAGCCAGTTGTGTCTTTTATCTTTAGTGGGCTTATTTATTTGACATAATCAGAGATACAGCTGAAACCAGAAGTTTACATGCACTGTAAAAAGACACATAAACATTTTTTCCTCACTGTCTGAAATCAAATCAGACTAAACTTCTCTTGTTTTAGGTCATTTAGGATTGCCAAAATTATTTCTATTTGCCAAATGCTGCAATAATGAGAGAGAGAATATTTTAGAGAGATTTTTATTACTTTTTTGAAATCAGAAGTTTACATACATTTCATTAGTATGGATGAACCAGACTTGTGGAGTTCCACAATTCTCTTCCTGATATCTTGGCTGATTTCTTTTGATTTTCCCATAATGTCAAACAAGGAAGTAGTGTGTTTGAGTGTGGCCTTAAAATACATGCACAGGTGTGCCTCCAGTTAACTCAGATGTTGTCAGTTAACCTATCAGAAGCTTCCAAAGCCATGTCATCATCATCTGGGCTTTCCCACATTGTTTAAAGACAGTAATCTTTGTGTATGTATACTTCTGACTTTGAAGAAATTAATAAAAATCTCTCTAAAATCTCTCTCTCATTATTGCAGCATTTAGCACATAGAAATAATTTTGGCTATCCTAACTGACCAAAAACAGGAGAAGTTTAGTCTGATTTAATTTCAGACAGTGAGAAAAAATGTTTGTGTCTTTTTACACAGTGTGTGTAAACTTCTGGTTTCAGCTGCAGCGTTTTAAAAGGGTTTGAAAATAAAACGTGGGCCCTCCATCTAACTTGGGAGGAGACATTAAATCCTCTGTGGTCCCTCCAGAGGACAGAGGAAAATTGGGTACTCTTAGGTGCGTGGACCACAGCTTGGACGAAACCACTGCGCTGTGCTTTGGGTAAAGTTCTTGTGGTGGGTTAGGACCAGTGGTTGACCCATACCTGCCTCCACAAGTGCCCTGATGACCATCTGGCAGCCCTTGGAAGAGCCTGTGGAGAGCAAAATTGCTTTGGATTTGAGGCTGGTGGGGGACATCTGGAAATCTGTTTGCAGGCCACAGGGGTGTAACAACAGATTTCCTGTTAGCAGACCATGTGAGAGGTCCCTTGACAGACTGGCGACCTGTCTGGGATGTACCTCTTTCACAGTGACAGCTGGGGTAGGCGCCAGCCAACTTTAGAAGTTTGAGGGTTATTAAATATGAGAAAATGATGCCTTCATGAAAGCAGGTTGTAACTTGTGATTGATTTTTTTGCAGGAGTGTGGCTGCATCTCAACATCAGTTGCAAAGCCAACAAACTATGCGCATAACATTTTGCCCTACACAAGCAAGGCTTTCAAACTGCAGAATGTCAGGGAAAGCCTCAGTGCAAAACTGTATTTCACCAAGTTGAGATTAGACACTGCAGAACTAGTCTTTGTAGGCGATTTTGATGTAGATGATTAACGTGTGAATGTGCGGGAATCTTTGTAGGATTTTTTTCTGCTGTTCTGAACACTTTACATTTTTCTTTTATTTAACTAGCAATAGTTTCCTAAAACAGCTGTGTTTGAAAGAAAAGTTGGAATGGTACAGAAGCCAGATCATTACCCACTTACGCAGTGTCACCCCTACTGTCAAAGTCCATTTTTGATTTGATGTGTGCCTACAGACTGTTTCTAAAAGCAACATAAAAATCATTGTGGGAAGATAATTTTTTTTTTATCCCTCCACCCCTCTGGCAAATCGCACCTTGATTGCACAACCATTTATAAAATTTGAATTTTAGTCTTTTAGTGGTTGGTGGAGATTGCAAGGATTTTGGGATTTTGGATCACCAACCAGTCTCTGGGCTTGTGTCTCTGGAGTTTAATATGCTAAACTAAGATTGTACTGATAGCTTGATTACACTTACAGTACTTAGCATCATGGATGTAGCTTGTATGTTGAAGTTAGCATTTAGCTCAGAGGAAACTCAACAGAGCTATGTAGCTTTGGATGTGCCTGTAAACCCTTAAGTCTTATATACTATTCTGTCAATAAAACATTTTTTTTGCATAAATGAAATTAGATGATACAAATGAATAGAGGAGTGGGAAGTCAAGATTTTATAACGTACAAGTAATAAGTACAGAATACTCAGACAAATAAGAAAAAAGGTTTGCTTTCCATTTCTCCTTTAGCTAAACTTCCTTTTAGAATAGTATTTAGGGCTCAAATAAGTCCCTGGGGAGAAATTTAAATGAATCAGATTTCATGGCATGTACTGACTACATATTAAAGTGTGCACTGTGATTTAAACTATGCCTTGCAATTGAATATGAAAAGACACAAACATGCCGCCAGATGTATCAGATCTGCTTCCACTGAGGAACTGAGAAAGGGGGGCTTGCAGCTACCAGCATCATTCTTCCAGTAGCAGTGTGGATTTCACTTACTGAGCCAAGCTTGGATTCTAAATGGTTCTGTGACTCCCTCCTTGCTCATTGCCAGGATTCTCCTGTGTTGGCAAGCTTGTGGCAGGGTTATTAGATAAGGAGACAGACTCTCTGGCCCCTCTTAACATCCCTCTCAGCAGGAGAAAATAAAATGATTTTACTCCCTCCCTGTTTACCCATAAGTGGAAATGGAACAAGACAAACCAAATGACTACACACAGAGAGAAGTGCCTCAGCAGACCTGTGGCCTGATCTTGTCTTTTTCAAGATTTAGGCTAATTGAGGTTTCAGTTTTTTCATTTTGCAAATGATTTACACAAAACATAACTGTTTAGTATGCATGGTTTACAAGCCTTTGTAGTTGCTAAGTGTCATCAAAAGAATGATCCATGGCCTTAGTTATTGTAAAATGCTGCTTCAAATATGCTGTCATATTTTCCACTTCACTAACAGAAAGCCACCAATAATGAAATGAAGTTGACTAAGGTCTGTGTTTTCGTAACAGCTGCGCATTCAGCTTCAACACATTATATAAATTGAAGCAATTTTTACATTTTCAATTATGAATGCAGAACATAGCACTAACATGAAATGAAATGAAACTTGATTTTCAATCAGTATTTCAGCTGCAGTATTTCAGTTTCTTGTAATTACCTGAAATTCCAGCTCTAGGCTTCCATCTAATACAAAGCTTCAACAAACATGCTTTATCCTGACCTAGCTAGCCCTGGGACTAATTATCATCTTATGGAAATGTGGCTATTTCTGCAACTTCCATATCCCTAATTATTTCTGTTATTCCAATATCAGCCTGGCTTTGATGTCCCAAATCCTGTATTTAAATAGTGTAAGATTCCTATTCTTTCTGCCCTCTGAGGATTGTTCATGTAAAATACATGGACTAAGAGTAGGTATTACCAGGGCCTCCAGGGGCTGGACAGTCCAGGTCTGGAGTCTTCTTATGTTTCTCTTTTTCCTTTTCTTCACTTCTCCTTATGGGGGCGTCTGCTGGGAGAAAATGGACACAAGTAATATACACGGCAGACATCGAAAAATGGAAATACATCATTGTCTGATACGTATGGTCCCATTACAAGGAAAGAGAAAAGTATTCACCA